>OFHU01002177.1:0-203193 GCA_900245905.1 Lacerta viridis | reverse complement strand
GCATCAAAAAGGACGAGGAAGTGGGGGACTGACCACCTTCACCTCAATGGATCTGGCTGGGGAAATTAGTGTTGTGGAGTCGGATCTCCTTTATGAATATTTCTTGCCACTACTGTTTAATGCAGTGGCAGGAGGCCCCTTTTTCTGTATTAACACTTACCTCCCACCAGCACGCACCCTAGACGTGGTGGTTAAGATTTGGACAGACCTAACAAGTCTTATAGAGCAGATAAATGTGAAAAGCCCAGCTGCTCAGATCCTTTTATGTGGAGAATTTAATGCCCGCATCGGGGATGGCTCAGAATAATAATAATTTATAATAATTTATTATTTGTACCCCACCCATCTGGCCGAGTTTCCCCAGCCACTCTGGGCGGCTCCCAATTTAGTGTTAAAAACAATACAGCATTAAATATTAAAAACTTCCCTAAACAGGGCTGCCTTCAGATGTCTTTTAAAAATAGGATAGCTGCTTATTTCCTTGACATCTGATGGGAGGGTGTTCCACAGGGCGGGCGCCACTACCGAGAAGGCCCTCTGTCTGGTTCCCTGTAACCTCACTTCTCGCAATGAGGGAACCCAGAAGGCCCTCGTGCTGGATCTCAGTGTCCAGGCTGAACGATGGGGGTGGAGACGCTCCTTCAGGTATACAGGACCGAGGCCGTTTAGGGCTTTAAAGGTCAGCACCAACACTTTGAATTGTGCTCGGAAACGTACTGGGAGCCAATGTAGATCTCTCAGGACCGGTGTTATGTGGTCCCGGCGGCCACTCCCAGTCACCAGTCTAGCTGCCGCATTCTGGATTAATTGCAGTTTCTGGGTCACCTTCAAAGGTAGCCCCACGTAGAGCACATTGCAGTAGTCCAAGCGGGAGATAACCAAAGCATACACCACTCTGGCGAGACAGTCTGCGGGCAGGTAAGGTCTCAGGCTTTGTACCAGATGGAGCTGGTAGACAGCCGCCCTGGACACAGAATTAACCTGCGCCTCCATGGACAGCTGTGAGTCCAAAATGACTCCCAGGCTGCGCACCTGGTCCTTCAGGGGCACAGTTACCCCATTCAGGACCAGGGAGTCCCCCACACCGGCTGCCCCGCCCCCCAAAAAAGTACTCAGTACTCAGAAGGAAGAATAACGTCATGAGGGATAGATCTGGATGACATTTTCCCCTTTACTCGCACTTCCATGGACAAGAAAGTTAACCCTCAAGGACTGAAACTTCTAGAATGGTCTTTCTGCATGATTTCTTAATATTAAATGGATGTCCTGCTGACGCCTCTAAGGGCCAACTTACTTATTTACATAGAAAGGGAGGAAGTGTCATAGACTATTTTATAGTTTCTTCAGCTTGGTGAAAACAGTAGATGTGTTGGTAAGAAATGAAAGCGATCATTTCCCACTCTCAGTTACTTTAGCTCCTTTCCTGGAGTGTCAGCTCCCTGCAGAGACAATGTGTACAGTTGGCGAATCCTTGGGCACGTCAAGAGTGAAATGGTCTTTGAAGGTGAATACCGGTAATGAAATACACAGGATCCTGGCGAGTGATCTAATGAAGAGCCTACAACATCGCCTCATAAACACCTCAACAAATCCAGTTACAGACTTCCTACAAATCAGTACACTCCTCAGACCCTATTTGGCGAAGCCCAAAGTCACAAACTGTACACAGGGAAATCAGAGAGATTGGTTTGATGGGCAATGCAAGGAAGCAAAGAAAGACCTACTAAGTGCTATTAGAACCTATCAGGGGAAACCCTCCGAAATTAACAAGGGAAATATGGGAAGGAGCAGAGCAGCATATAAGAAAATTCTAAAAATGAAAAAAGCAAGCTTTGTGAGAAGCCAGTGACAAGAACTAGGGTTGGCAGTGGCTAAGTGAAGAGAGGACAAGTTTTGGCTTCTGGTGTCTCGGGGCATGAATGAATCAAGATCAACACTGGACGTCACTATATCGGCACAACGTTGGGTAGATTACTACACGGAACTTTATGGAGAACAGACAGTGCATTCACTCGATGCTGAGGTGACCATCAACCTATCAGGTTTTCCTGAGTGGCAAGCGGTGACCCCCGCAAAGATAAAATCTCTGATAAATAAAGCACCAGGTGAGGATATGATGCCACCAGAGCTATTTAGGACTCAAATGGACTGGTGGCAACCCAACCTGGCAAAGCTCTTCACCCACATAAATAACACAGCTCAAATGCCAGCCAGCTGGAAATTGAATATCATCATGCCAATTTACAAAAAAGGGGATAAAACCCTCCCCCAAAATTACTGCCCCATTAGTTTGCTGGACATCCCCTCTAAACTCTATGCTCGTCATCAAATTAACAGACTGTCTAAGTGAAAATAATACCTTATATGAAGAACAAGCAGGTTCAGAGCTGGACATAGCACTACTGACCAGTGCTTTACACTGTCTCATATTATTAACAAATATATCTATCAAAGCAAATGTAACCTGTTCACTGCCTTCATTGACCTATCTACTGCTTTCGACTCAATTAATCGTTACAGACTGGGATAAATTTTCAAATACCCACAACTATTATTATTAATTCGTGAACTGTATAGCGGTACTGAAACATGAATCAGAGTCGGCTTAAAGGGAGGTCTCTCAGAAGCATGAAAGAGACACCAAGAGGCGTGAAACAAGGCTGCATATTGGCTCCCACACTTTTTAACTTTTATATAAATGATATGGTGCCACAGCTAGCACAGGTGCAATCCCCCACCCCATCAATTTGTAACAGGAAGATATCTTGCCTGCTGTACGCCAATGATGTGGTGCTTCTATCACTCTCCCGATTTAGGTCTTAACAATCTGCTTACAGTTTCAGCAGGTACTGCAAGCGGGAAGAGCTCATCGTGAATTACTCCAAGACCAAAATTATGGTCTTTGGGAAGCGTAGTCCAAGATTCAAATGGAAAATGGATCAGCAGAACTTGGAGCAAATACGCTCCTTCAGATATCTGGGAATCCACACTATCATGGAAGAGGCACATCGGGGCTACGAAACTCAAAGCGCAGAAAGCTTGTGAGGCATTCATGAAATTCTATTTTATGGCAGGTGGTCAGCTATTGGAACCTGCGTTGAAAATCATTGTCAGTAAAGTGGTCTCCCAGATGCTTCATGGAGTAGCAATATGGGCCAATGCCAACAAAGCCTTAGAAATAGTGGAGAACAAATTCCTCAGTAAAGTGCTCTCGCTCCCCAATGGGACTCCAGCTGCTCTTCTCCACGTTGAAGCTGACGTGACAACAATACAAGCTAGAATTGATTAAAGGTAAAAGTAAAGGGACCCCTGACCGTTAGGTCCAGTCGCAGATGACTCTGGGGTTGCAGCACTCATCTTGGTTTACTGGCCAAGGGAGCCAGCATACAGCTTCTGGGTCATGTGGCCAGCATAACTAAGCTGGTTCTAGAGAACCAGAGCAGCGCATGGAAACGCCTTCCTGCTGGAAGTGCTTTCAAACTGCTAGGTTGGCAGGAGCAGGAACCGAGCAACGGGAGCTCACCAAGTTGCAGGGATTCGAACCACCGACCTTCCGATCAGCAAGCCCTAGGCTCTGTGGTTTAACCCACAGCACCACCCACTTAAATTATGTGAAAGGACTTCAATTTCTTTCGGAGGAGAGATTCCCTGCCATGTCACACACAGAACAGAAACAGACCAAATGTTGGAAGGACGGTATCCAATACCTCTTGTCCCAATTGCAAGATTTTCAGGTGACTATGAAGATGGACAAGAGGCACTTAAGAGATTGTCTCTTTAGGTCTGATGCAGAAAGGGATCTAACCATGATGGCTTCTACCAAAAATTTGCCATGATTCCCACTTATTAAAACGGAGCATACCCGGGCCAGTTACCTGTCAAAGCTCCCACTTGCCGTGCTTAGAATCGCTTTCACAGAATTACAATTCCAATCGATGGACGCTACGGCAAAGTACATTATAAAGAAAGACTTTGTCTGTGTGGGCAACCCTGTGTGGAGGACCTGTGCCACTATTTATTGCAGTGCCCGTTATATATAGACCCAAGAGACCGATTCATAAAACCCCTGTTTCCAGAATGGAACTCACTTGAATAGGGTGGAAAGGGTGAAATGGCTGCTGAGCGATACTGATGACTTTGTAACTTATAAAGTAGCACTCTATGCATTGGCAGCTAAGAAGATCAGGAGGAAAGAACTAGATAAAATAGCGGTCAACTGCAAAGGGGATTTGGATATTTAATTTGGCACATTTTACTAGAGAATCTTCTGCTATTCTATTTTATGCAACAAACAATCTTAGTAGTTGTGACCGTGGTTTATATTGTATGTGTGGTGCCTGATTATTTTTATGGTTATTGCTGTTTTACCTTTTGTTATTTTTCTGAATGATGCCATGGCCTATGGCTAGCACAATAAAAGTCTATGATGATGAAAGTCTGGCCATCCATGCATTATTCACATTTTCAAAATGCCCACACACAAGCCTACAAAAATGCAGCTGTGTACATATTCCCCTTCAGTGCTTTGCATTCTATACTGCCCTGTCCCTGACATCTTTTGCAACACCTACAACATTCCCTAGCATTGCTTACGAGATCATTTTTATGACCATCTTCTTGTGATATTCATTGAAACTGATGGGTATTTTGTAGTTTGCTATGTTATATTGTTTTGATTGGTTGATTGTACTTGTGGTATCTTTGTTTTGTATTAATATGTTGTTAACCGCTCTGGAGACCTCTTGGCCAAAAAGCAATACTGTATATAAATAAAACACAACATAACTTATACTGTCTCAGCCATCCATGGCATGCAGGTAAGTAGCCACCGTGTTTAAGTTGTTACACAGTTGAGATGCTACTACATTTCCCATTCTATGTGTGTCCACTTAATATACTGAGGACTGTCAAGTACCTCCTGCATCTTTCACCTGTGGTCAAAGATGAATGGGTGCACATCCACAGGCAAAAGCAGAAGAGAACTTACTGCACCAAAACTGCATCCTGCTCTTACAGTTAATTGCTCAACCACTATTGTTTTAGGCAGAGTTGACTTTTCTAACTGCCTACATTACCAAATAGGTCAATAGTTTTCAATTACACTGCTGATATTTGATCACACACAGGATCCTTATGTCACCTAACTGTAACAGCTTACATATAGCTTCATGAAGAATCTGTGAAAATAAAAAACTGAGCTTCTATAAAGTTGGAGGGAAGCAGTTTAGTATTCTATAGAGGAGGAAAGTGATATTTCCAGTTAATCCTCACTGATTTCAAGCATGGTTACTTGAAATAAGTTCGTCTGAAATCAATGAGATCTATTTCAATTATTTACTGGCATTGTGGGCTGTAGAGCAAGAGTTATAAGAGAAGGTATTACTATACAGTGGAAAATAACAATTTGGGAGAGGGGACTATAATCATAATATTTTGTACTGTGCTCTGTTAACTACTGCCCCACCCCCGTGCAATTCACCAGGCATTACGCTCTGCTAGCAAGAATACATGCTAAGGTATGACCTATCTTTGTTCTTAAAGATGATGCATCTAAACCTATTTACTAGTATAAATTACAGATAAAAACTAAACTTCCAAGCACTATTCATTTCTGCCCTCCAATCTACGGTAGTTTCTTGTTCATTCCTTTTGTTTACAGTCTATTAACCAAACATCAATGGTTTTCCAAGATAAACTTTCCAGTTTAACAAGGACTAAAATGAGGGCTAAAAACTGTCCAGCAACAGAGCACTCATTGACCCAGAATCCTTGAGAGACAATGCAATCAATTCTGACAAGGAAAAGCAATTATTTCAGTCATTCAAAGCAAATTCATTGATTGCTTCAACTTCTGCTTTTCAAGAGGGGACTGGGCATTCAAAGAAAATAGATAGAATAGCTAGTATAGGAGCAGATCAAGGTTGTGTTCCAAGCTTATCTTTGAAGCGCAGGGGAATACCTATGTCAGTTTCAAAATGAAGGGATGAAAAGTGAGCGAGCATATACTGCTTTGGTATAATATACTATCTTTTAAGCATACAGTAAGTGTATGGCTTCAGCAACATTAGTAGGCATCAGCTACGTCATTCAGTTCTAGAGAATACATTTTATCTAAGGCTTGAATGATGCTGTTCAACGAAAGAGAGAAGAGTTAATTCCTTGTCCTCCAATATTAAATAAATGCTTTCTAGTTTGAAAGGCAGGCAGCTTATGAGTCAAAGTTACAGAAACACACTATCCCTGCATCAATTTTAAATTAGTCCCAAACAGACAGGGAATGTAGTCTATCACTGCAGGTGAATTAACCTACCGGTAAATTCTTCACCCGGTTTATAAGCCTTATATGTCCGCCACCCATTTTGTTTCAAAAAAAGATGGACATACAAGTGAAAGGGAGAGGTTACACCCAGCAGTGCGTTAGGGAGAAAGCATTCATTTTTAATCAGATGGATGATTCTCGCTGGCACCAACCCATTTCAATCCTCTTATCCTTTTCCAACAGTCATTTTGAAGTCAAAAACCCTGCAGTAATTAGCTAGATGTTCGCTCTGGTATCACACAGGGAATGGCTAGAATGCTATTATCAATGTACAAACAAGAAGGGAGCAAAATGAAGCTAATATCTGCTGTAGTAGCAAAGCATTATCAGGGAGACAGCATTATCAGGGAGACAGAGACAGACAGAGAAACAGAAGTGATGGAATGAATATACAGTACCATACGATAACAAGGCTTTTGTAGTTACAGCTACGGAGACACAAACTGGGTTAATATAAAAATAAACAGAAAGATACTTCAAGTGCCCTTAAGTGGAGGAAACGGGTTGCTACAAGTAGAAAGCCAGAACTCAAATCAGCTGTGGGGGCAGGAAGAAAAAAGAACCAGGGGCCGCTCACCTCAGAAAAGATGCTAAAACGGGCAGAGGGTACACGGCAAATGCTATAGCTTGGCATGGAGGGGGGGAAATATGTGTATCTAGGCTGCAACCATCAGGGTCTAGTGGGGAGAAGAGGAATGGCAGGATTCCTATAGGCAGAAGATGCCAAGGTGGAAAGAAGGGGCAACTGAGGGACCACATTTGTGTGCACGCACGCACACATGGAAATCAATGACTCCAGGCACTTTGTAAGGAGGAGTTCGCTGAAGGGTGTGACAGGTATGCATGCTGCAACTATTATCATTGCACAAAACAGTGTACAAAGGTTAGTATGGATTATTCGGGGGGGGGGGAGCAGAGAAAAAGCGGGGTTGCAATAACTGCGCCTTATAAACGAGGAGAAGCAAAGAGTAGAAAGAAAGCAAAGTCGTGAACTGCTGCTCCAGGTAGCCAAAAGAACAAGAGGTGTAAATTCCGAATATTTAGAGGGGAAGGTCAGAAGAGGTGAACAAAATGGGCTATATTTGGGGGTGGGGGCAGGGTGGTAGGCGGATGCAAAAGGACGTGGGCGCGGGACCCACCTTTTTGGATGGGGGGGTCGTTATTCTGGGGCAAGGCGATGCTTGGAGGGGCCGGGAAAGGCCGGTCGGGGGGTGCCAAGCGGCGTGTGGGCACCTGGGCGGGCGTGTAGGGATAACGGGGCGGCTGTGGGCCTGGCAGGGCAAGAGGAAACCAGCGATGGAAAGCAACGAAATGAGAAAGGGATGCTCAGGAAGGATGGCGAAGCCACAGAGGGAGGGAAGGAGCCCAGAAATAACCTGGATATTTGGGGGGGGGAAGGCATTCGGGGGGCGGACAGGTGGGCGTTAATGGAAGAATGGGGCAGGGCCCCCCCCCTTTCTCTATCCGAGCGACCTTCCCTCCCCTCACCTGGCATGGCTGGAAGCGGCTGGAAATGGCGGCGGCGGCGGCGGCAGAGGCCTGGGGTGGCTGCGCTCCCTCGCAGAGCGGCGGGGACTGAGGGAGCGCGAGCGAGGGGACTTCGCGGCCGAGGCATGGAAGAGGAGGAGGAGCAGGAGGCGGAGGAGGTAGGACGCGAGGGCGGGCAGGCGAGGGAGCGAGCGAGCGAGGGCCGCCCCCTCCTCACAAGATGGCGCCTTCCGCCGCGGCCCCTCGGGCAGCGCGGAAAGAGCGCGGGTGACGCCGGGCTTCCTTTCTCGCGCCTTCCCCCCCCCCCAGCCTCCTGCCGTGGGTGATGGCGTCGGCGGCGTCGGCTTCTTCTCCAACCGCGGCCCCTCCGCGGCTTGGAGGGAGGCGGCGGCGGTTAAAGCGGCCGCCGCCGCCGCCGCCTTTGTTCTTCTCTGAGGAGGCTGCTGCGCTCGCTGTTCGTTTTCATAAACGGATTAATCCATATGCTGTGTGTGTGTGTATCTCTATATATTTCTATCTATCTATATAGGCGATGTATAAAATCCTCCGAGTGGAATAAACGAACGAGTGGACAAGCCTAGATTACGTATTCGGACAGGATATATCAATGGATTTTACGGACAGGATATATATATCAATGGATATATATATCCTGTCCGAATACTGTACGTAAAATCCATTGAGTTTATATGCCGCATTGCCGCCTTATACCCGCGTCTACCCAAATACGTTAATTCGACCATATGCACCCGTTTTATTTATTTATTTTTGCTATCTCCCCCCCCCCGTATTTTTATACAGATTATGTTATATGTGTGTGAGGGGGAATTTATTATTGCTGCTGTTATTTGCCTCAGCCAACATCCAGCCCCGTCATTTGAGGGGGGCGGTGGCTCAGCAGCAATTTAACCCCCAAAGGAAACTTGGCCGACAATTAAGAAAACGAGCATTTCCCCTTTTCCGTCCTCTCGGCGCGTTTCTTCTGAGTTGTGGTGACAGGCAGAAATGCAACAGGTTTAGCTCCCCACTCCCACTCCGTGTGACGCTCTCACTGGCTACTGGCCCTTATGGTTCTGTTCTGTGTCTCAGGAGACACCCTTAGTTTAGTCCCAGCACCCAGGTACCTGCTAGCCCTTTGGGACTACAACTCCCATCAGCCCCTGAATCGTATAGGTGTGCGTGCTGGGGCTGATGGGAACTGTAGTCCTAAACACCTGGGAGTCCACCAGGTTGGGAATCACCAGCATGCCTCCTTGTGGGCTTCCCACTGACGTATCAGACTGGCCGCTGTGGGGCACAAGGTGTGCTTGTTTTTTTCCTGCCTGCCCCAAAGTTTTTTAGAGGTGGCCTACCTGAAAAGGGGGGCACCTCCTAAAAAAGCAATTTCTGGGTTCATGGTAGCACCTGTCAACTTATGGTTGGGTCTACAGTAGATTGATTTTAAAAAAAATTATAGGGAACTTTTTACCTGGTATTATATTCACCTGACTGTGCCATCGTTTAAACATTTATCAATTCTGTTTGTTTTCATTTCAAGGCTTTTGCAGGTTTAAAAGAAGGGAGAACATGAAAAAATTAAAATTGCACAGAACAGAAAGACTACAAAGCATTTTCGTAATCAAATATTTCAATATTTATGGGGGGCACAAATGAAAATATCTATTTTACTAATTCACAGATGCACACAGATAAATCACTGCACATGTCCAATCTGTGCCCCCTTAAGAAGATGAAATAGTACTGTATCACTAAGATGATACAGTTGAGACACGAGCTGGCTGCTGTTCTCTCTTTTCCAAAAAGTTTAGATTTTTTGAGAAAAAATTGAGGGAGTACAGGCATAACAGTTTGATGGTGACAAATAAGACCCCTCCATGTGGCACCTTCCCTGTCCCTGCCAGCCTCATCCCCATAACTCTATACATTGGGCAGTTTTCGAGGGGAAACCTAAGCTGCATTCTCCTTGTATCTGGGGTCTCTGCACTCCTACGCATAGCTTACAGGGGTATAGGATGGCAGTTCAACTCTCTCCTTTGAAGTTCTTTCTTGTTATGTCATTTGATCTCCAGAGGAAGCGTGTCCTTGGTAGCATTTGAAGTTTAGCTCCGGTATTCTTGTTGGTACCTGTGAACTGACGGACCACTTCAGAACATTAGTTGCTTGTTAAGTGTCACATTTCAGAGGCTGATCTCTGCAAAAGAAACCATAGCATCTGGATTGTTGTTTGTTGTTTAGTCATGTCCGACTCTTGGTGACCCCATGGACCAGAGCACGCCAGGCACTCCTGTCTTCCACTGCCTCCCGCAGTTTGGTCAGACTCATGTTGGTAGCTTCAAGAACACTGTCCAACCATCTCGTCCTCTGTCGTCCCCTTCTCCTTGTGCCCTCCATCTTTCCCAACATCAGGGTCTTTTCCAGGGAGTCTTCTCTTCTCATGAGGTGGCCAAAGTATTGGAGCCTCAGCATCTGGATTAGGCTTTGTCAAAAGAGCAGGTTGCTATCTAGGTCAGTGACGCAATCTCCAGCATGTTACAACATTCCACTTTGGCCTTCAAATCTTTGTTGATCTTTCAGTCATTGCAAATAATTTCTTGTTTGCCTAGAGCTCGACTACTTTCTCAGTCTTGCTAGGACAGTAGAGAGAGCTCTGAAAAATCAGATAAAGAGAAAATTTCTAGTGAGTCTGATCTCCCCGAGTCACAGTGCTGCCTTGGGTATCCTGTGCTCATGGTATACATTAACACACTTCTGGGGGGGGGGCTTCTTTCTGTGCTCATGGGATACATTAACACACTTCTCTGGGGGGCCCCCTTCTTTCTGAAAGGAATGTTTGCAAGCCCAGTTAAGTGGGAAAATGAATGGGTTTCCCACTGCCTGTGACAAACACCCTACTGTTGCCCATAATAAAACAGTTGTCAGCCTGATACCTATGCATGTTTACCTGGGAGGGGAAAGGCCTATTAAGTGAGACTTAATCCCAGGTATATATGCATATGATTATAGCCTTTACTGACTACTGCTCTCCTATGCCACTCCAAAAAAGAAAAAAGAATAACAATAAAAACCTGAGCAAAATCCACATTCCTAATCTTCCTAATATTGAAGGGAAAGTTTCCATTTCAACCATCCTAGATTTACTTGATTGCTGCTGGAATTTCCCTACTACAGTAGTAAGCAAAAAGAGGAAATGTTTGAATAAGTTATCTGGCTGTTTATTTTACACATATTGCCCAATGACTGCCAGAGGATTCTGTTCAAGTTACTGTATATTGCTTTAGCAGTGAAAGCACCTGTAGCCATTGTTTGTATTTGAACAGCCACAACCATGAATAGTTTTTCGCTGCATGGGGACTCTCCCAGCATTACTTTTGTATCCTTTTAATGCACGCCATCTGCAGTGTAGGAGGAGTTATTTTGAATGCATCTACACCACCATCTATGCAAACAATACCTTCCCACACAGCATGCTGTACCATTTAGTGGTGGGGTTTTTGCTTAGGTAGAATTATACTGGCATGAAGTATACATAATTATATTAGACTGGAACTGCATGTAGGCCTACCGAAAAACAGTTACCACTGGACTGGAAAGTAAAAATGTACAGCCTACCATTTCTACAACATTTTAAATGTCTTCCAGCTTACACTGGGCCATCTCAGTCTGAATGAATATTGATTAGGATGCTGAAATCAAACCCATTGATATACCGAGGTATTGCTGCATGATTCTTGCGTAGCACATTTCCGTACAGTGGTACCTCTGGTTAAGTACTTAATTCGTTCCGGAGGTCCGTTCTTAACCTGAAGCACCACTTTAGCTAATGGGGCCTCCCGCTGCCGCTGCGCCACCAGAGCACAATTTCTGTTCTTATCCTGAAGCAAAGTTCTTAACCTGAAGTGTTATTTCTGGGTTAAAGGAGTATGTAACCTGAAGCGTATGTAACCCGAGGTACCACTGTATTTCTTTACATGCTTTTCTCAATAGAGGAAGTCAAGAAAAGGAGGCTTTTGCTCTAAAAAGCCCTGTCTTTCTGTTTCAAGAATAAGCATGTTAACTGACTTGGATCTATCTTTACTCCCCACCCCCAAATCATATTCTTCTGTACATGCCCTCAGTTTATCTGAAGGGGGTATGTTTTGGTTGCTTGTTATGCAGTAGTTGTATGTTATGTCTCAAAAACAATTTTCTTAGTCTTACCTGGTCTCTAAGGTGCTACTGGAAGGATTTTTTTATTTTTTATTTTGTTTTAACAAATAAAAAGAAAGTAAAAAATGTACTCGGGTGTTGTAAATATTTTCCCCCTTAATTTTATTTTTAGTAACATTTAGCTGTCTAAACTCTCTTAGCTCTGCCATATGTAAGAATCACCTGACTATACAGTATTGCTAAGGATCAGTTAGAATGAAGATGGATTTATGAACAGATAGAAACAGATGTTTCTCTCTGCCATAGATATAAGCAAATAAATAGGTTGTGTAAGTGGTAGTAATAGGTTTGTTTTAGATAGTATTGTGTTTTCATAATTGATTAATCATTAGAAATGGATACCTTGGTCATGTTATTGGGTCAAGCAAAAACAGCATCCTACTTACTTCTCTATCTGCATATGCTTATTTGATTAGTGCCACGGATGTCATTGGAAATGGGTTCAAGCAAGCGTGTCGTGGATGACTGCATGATAAAAGAGGTGTGGTTAAGGTTGTAACCCTCCCCCCCCCCGGCAACACTTCTATCTTTCTCCCACATGGTCAGAGCATGATAGATGTTTTCTTGGGTCACTTGGAAAGTCAGAAGGAGAAACTGCAAATACGATGCTGCAAGTTTAGTTCATTTTAGTACAGTCACAGGCTATAAATTAAGAATTGTAGAAGATTTTGACTGAACAGCCACATCCATACTGAGGCAGCTCAGGAACATTTTAAGAGGAGGGAAATGGAAAAGTGTATCTGAATTCCCTATCCCAACCCACTTCCCTAACAACTTGATAAGCTGAGAGCATTAAATAGCCTTTCTGGTATTTCCTTTTTCTCTTGAGCTTCTATCCATATGAAAAAAAAAAATAGCATTCTGATTCCATGAACTGGCTTAATCTGCTGTGGGGCATGCATGCAGGAAACTGATGGTATAAAATATGCAGGCCCCAAAAGTCTTCCTAAAGAGCCAGGTTTCCCTAATATCTGAAGACCTACAGTGTGGGAGCCTGACATGTCTTTACTGAACAGGGTGCCAATCCATTAGACTGGTGCCACACCTGAGAAGGCTGTGCTTCTAGAACCTGCCAAGGATCAGCTGATGGAGGCACAAGAAGAAGAAGCCTCAGAGGTTGAATAGAGGTATGAGAGGATGCAGGTGGGAGCGAGTGATCCTCAACGGATTCACGTCTCTTCCCAGTAGCTTTCAACGAAAGGGCCATCCCCTGGAACTGAGCCTGGGGAAAACAGGTGACCAATGTGGATCATATAAAATGAGAGTCCCGGTAATTTGCTCTGCGCAGCCAGCTCCACCCAGGGATCTGGCAGCAGCTGATTTTTCTGGTGGCTTTTCAAGGGCAGCCCATAGAGAGAGACATCTGGAGGTTGTTATGTATTGAAGTTCTCACCTTGGCCACCAGGGGTGTGTGTATATAGTTTATTCTGCTGCGGTTTTCACTCAGGTCAGCTTATGCAAATGAAGGATTATAAACTGACACTCAGGGATTGGATAGCTGCAGAATATGGTTACTGTTGCGTTGTAGCTGAGTTCTATATAAGCTGGTGGCTGAGGCCTCCAGCTCAGTTCTGTTCCAGCCTGCAAATAAACAGGAGCTGTTTGGAATCGCTGTGTCGTCTGTTGTGTCCACCCACAACTTAATACTGGCGACGAGGATGGGATTTGGACATCAGAACACAGACAGCACACAGCCAGCCTCAGAGCAAGGGCAAATCACTGAGCTGAATCACTGAGCTGAAACGCTGAGCGAAATCACTGAACAGAACCAACTCAGAGCTGCCCTTTCTGGCTAGAGCACTGTGTTCCATCCATCGCCCACCACGTCGGCATCGGAATCATGGCTACACTAGTGCCTCTACCGCCGTTTGCCCCGGCCTCTGAATCATGGGACTCATATCTCGCTCGGTTCGAATGCTACCTTCAAGCAAACGAGCTAACAGAAGTATCAGAGGAGCGGAAGCGAGGCCTTTTCCTCAGCCTCTGCGGGCCCGAAGTGTTTGAGACGGCCAGAGTTTTAGTCGCTCCACTCGCAGTTCACAGAGCACCGTGGGACGCGCTACAAGAGAAGCTACGCGGCCACTACGCGCCCAAGCCTTCCAAAATTGCGGCCCGCCATGCCTTTTACCACCGGAACCAGGCAGAGGGGGAGTCGATCAACGACTACGTCGCCGCCCTCCGAAAGGCCGCATTAACCTGCGAGTTCCGAGACTTAGACGATGCCATGATGGATCGGATCGTCTGCGGGGTCTGGGACAACCGTCTGCAACGGCGTCTCCTTGCCAAGCCAGACCTCACGCTGCAGAAGGCCATCGAGGAGGCTGCGGCCTCAGAAGCGGCTGAACTCTCCGCCCAAGAGATCCGCAAGGCCAGCAGCCCACGTCCTACAAAAAAGCCAATCGCTGTACACCATGAAGAGGCTAGCAGCGACGAGGCATCAACCAGCGAAGACGATGACGTGCACCAGACGAAGCGGGAACGCGGGAAGTTCAAACAGAAGTCCAAGGACCAATCAGAATGCGCTGGCTGTGGAGGCAACCACCCCCGCGTCAAATGCCGATTCAGAGACGCCATCTGCCGGCAGTGCTCCAGAAGGGGTCACATCGCCAAGGTCTGCCGATCTACGCCATCAAGCACAGCCTCTTCACCACCTCGCAAGTCCAAGTCGTCAACCCGGTCCACAAACAGTAACTGTTTCGCTCTCACCAACTGTTGCTGCTCATCCGGAACCACGATTGGACAAACCGACGCGCCTACGCGACGCAAACTACACATCACGGTGCTCATCGAAGGAGCTCCGTGTGACATGGAGATCGACACCGGGTCTGCCCTGTCCGTTGTGTCCTGGAGCACTATCAAAAGACTTGTGCCCAAGGCTTTCTAAGAGGCAGCTTGACCGACATCGTGTACACCTGAGGGACTACCAGGGAAACGACATTCCCGTGACGGGCGTCGGCCAGTTCCAGGTCAAGTTCAAAAATTTCTCGGGCCCACTCCGACTCGTGGTAGTTGAAGACCCGCGGCCCAGCCTCCTAGGGCTAGAATGGTTTGGCGCCCTCGGCCTGGAAGTCACCGGCATCAACTGCATCTCCAACGCGGAAGTGGAAAAGTTAACTAAAGAATTTGCCGAGGTTTTCGATGGCACCTTGGGCCAATATACAGGCACACCCATCTCCTTTAGCCTTGATCCACAAGTAGCTCCAATCAAGCTAAAGCCACGCCGGGTTCCGTTCGCCCTCAAGGCTAAGGTGGACGAACAACTGGACAAATTAATCGCGCAAGGGGTTTTGGAGCCGGTCGACCATGCCAAGTGGGAAACGCCTATCGTCACACCTGTCAAGCCGGATGGGTCGGTGAGGATATGCGCAGACTACAAGTGCACGATCAACAAGGCGCTTCAGCAGCACGCTTATCCAGTTCCCGTCGTCCAACACCTGCTGCATTCTTTGGGCGAAGGCAAGGTCTTTGCTAAGCTGGACCTTGCCCAAGCCTATCAACAACTGCCTGTTGACGACGCCACCGCTGAAGCTCAGACGATCGTCACCCACCGAGGAGCGTTCCGATGCCGCCGACTACAGTTCGGGGTGAGCGTGGCTCCTGGCATCTTTCAAAGCCTCATGGAGCGCCTCCTGCAGGGGCTGCCAGGCGTGGTACCATATTTCGATGATGTACTGGTATCCGCAGACTCAAATCAGCAGCTGTTCGAGCGCCTCCGCGCTGTGCTGACCAGGTTCCAGGAGGCCGGACTCAAGGTGAAGAAAGAAAAGTGTCTGATTGCCGTTCCACAGGTGGAGTTCCTGGGCTACCTCATCAACGCCTCTGGTCTTCACCCAACGGCATCCAAAATCCGGGCCATCCAGGAGGCCCCGATTCCAAAGAACAAGACTGAGTTGCAGGCGTTCCTGGGGCTGCTGAACTTCTACAATATGTTCCTGCCCCACAAGGCAACGCTAGCTGAGCCTCTCCACCGCCTGCTCAGCACGAAGGCGCCATGGTCCTGGGGTCATCGGGAGACAGCGGCCTTCAACGCAGTCAAGTCCCTCCTCTCCTCAGACAGTGTGCTGGTACAGTACAGTGAAGCCAGGCCACTGGTCCTCGCCTGTGACGCCTCGCCCTTTGGCATCGGTGCAGTCCTCAGTCACCGGTTCCCGGATGGGAGGGAAGCACCACTTGCTTACTTCTCTCGAACGCTGTCTCCGGCGGAACGGAATTACAGCCAGCTCGACAAGGAGGCACTGGCGCTTGTGGCTGGAGTGAAGAGGTTCCACGAATATCTCTACGGGAGAACCTTTGACCTCATCACTGACCACAAGCCGCTCCTGGGCCTCCTTGCAGGGGACAGACCAACTCCGCCGATCCTCTCGCCACGCATGCTGCGATGGACTGTTTTTCTGGCAGCATACAGCTATCGGCTCATTCATCGCCCGGGAAAATCGCTGGGCCATGCTGATGCCCTCAGTCGTTGCCCTCTTCCGGCGTTTGTGGAAGATCCGGCTCCTGCTTCATCGGTACTCCTGCTTGAGGACCTTCCAGCTGCACCAGTGTCGGCTGCCGATGTGGCCTCCGCATCTTCCCAGGACCGCACCATCAGACGTGTGCTCAACTGGGTGTGGAGGGGGTGGCCAGAAGGGCCATTCACACTGAGTTCCAGCCATTTGCAACCAGACAGCATGAGCTCTCGGCTCATCGCGGCTGCCTACTGTGGGGAGACCGAGTCGTGGTTCCCCAAAGACTCCGCCAACGCGTCCTTGAGGCTCTGCACATCGGCCACCCAGGGATCGTTAAAATGAAGGCGTTGGCTCGGTGTTACGTCTGGTGGCCTAACATGGACGATGCCATCACCTCCTGGGTTGCCTCCTGTCAAGCGTGTCAAGAATCGAGACCTGCACCACCGGCAGCTAAGGGCAACACCTGGGAGACGCCAAAGGCACCCTGGTCGAGAGTGCACATTGACCTTGCTGGCCCTTTTCATGGCCGGACCTTTATGGTAGTGGTGGACGCTTATTCGAAATGGCTGGAGGTGGCTCTGATGCCCTCCACCACTACCGAAGCCATAGTCCGGGTGCTGCGGGGCCTATTTGCAACGCATGGATGTCCTGATGTCCTCGTCTCCGACAACGGGCCACAGTTCACATCAGGCGCTTTTGAAAGGTACCTCTTGGGGCTAGGCATCCGCCACGCCCTAACAGCACCATTCCACCCAGCCAGCAACGGACAGGCAGAAAGAATGGTGCGCTCAGCGAAAGAGGCACTGGCACGCCTGGACCAGAAGGACTGGCATGAGCGGGTTACGGAATACTTGCTCGTGCAACACATTACCCCGCATGCAGCCACAGGGCGGAGTCCAGCTGAACTGCTTATGGGCCGTCGCCTCAGATCTCCGCTCGACCGGTTGCATCCAGACGTCGGGGTAGCCGAGCCCCCGGGCGGTGCTAACGCACCAAGGTCTTTCATTCCCGGGGATAAGGTTTTTGCCAGAAACTATGTGGGTGACATTCCTTGGGTGCCGGCCACGATAGTGGGAGTCACTGGGCCCCGCTCATATCAGGTGGCACTTGAGGACGGGCGTTTGTGGCGCCGACACATAGACCAACTGAGGCGCCGGGTTGGGACTTTGGACGATACCGCAGTACCCTCAACGGCAGCCTCAGCTCCTAGAACCGACACCATTGGAAGGCGAGGCTCCATCTACACCCCCTTCACAAACTGCGGACATGGAGCCAAGCCGAGCCACTGCAGGGGTTTTGCCTGACTCCCTTGAGACGCCGACCACTGCCTTGCCTGAATGTCCACCAAGTCCGATGGTGACAGGCCCTACAACAGCAGCGGAGCCGGAGACCTCAGGCCCAACGACACCATTGGTAGCACAGCAGTCGCAACGGGACTCGGGCAGCCAACCGGGCTCTGATACTGGCCCACGGCGGTCAGGTAGGGCTCACAAACGCCCAGCGTATCTAAAAGACTATGTTACACACAATTTGCACACATAATGCTGCATCGTAAATTGAACTATTATGCTATGTGCTTTAATGAATATTGCTGTATATAATGGAACCACTATGCTTGTAACCTAATGCCTTATCTCGGTGGGGAGGGGTGTTATGTATTGAAGTTCTCACCTTGGCCACCAGGGGTGTGTGTATATAGTTTATTCTGCTGCGGTTTTCACTCAGGTCAGCTTATGCAAATGAAGGATTATAAACTGACACTCAGGGATTGGATAGCTGCAGAATATGGTTACTGTTGCGTTGTAGCTGAGTTCTATATAAGCTGGTGGCTGAGGCCTCCAGCTCAGTTCTGTTCCAGCCTGCAAATAAACAGGAGCTGTTTGGAATTGCTGTGTCGTCTGTTGTGTCCACCCACAACTTAATAGAGGTTACTAAAGTATGAATGCACAAGGTTCTCTTGGAAAGAGAGCATCTAACACACCAGCCAAAACTGGTTGTTCCCTAGCTTCTCCTGCTGTGACTTTGCACACACCCCGTACTCCCACCACTGCTATTTTTGAGATCAAAAGTTCCCAGCCACACTTGGAAGCAGTTGCCATAAGCAGAGTCTGTTGCACTTCTCCTAAGATTAATGCAGTCCAGCCTTCCTTGTAAGGTGGACATACCTGGAAAACTTCCTGGTTTCCCTGCCTGAGGAGGAGGCAGCTTTGGAGAACTGTCTGGTTACTATGCAGCGCTGGTGGGCTGTGTTTGCCTTAGCCTGCCACAAGCTGTGCACTCAACACCCTTTTGTCCTTCATTCTCTGTCTTCCCCCTTGATATTTTAAAATCATAAATTGTAAAACCATGTCTGCATAGGGTCAGGGTTGCCATGTGATATGGGGAACAGTGTCAGCAGCATGAACTTTTAATGCTGAGATTATTCATTTATTTCTTTGGCAAGCATCTCTGCTGCCTGTTCAGCATTTCCTTTTTAAACTCATGCGTGGTCAGAATGTGAAGGCCTCTTTCCATACGCGTGATTTTGAGCAAGGAAATGGGAAGACTAGAAGGTCCAGTTCTAGTTTGGATGAACAACGTTGAGAATCTATATTGCACTTTGGTGTTTAAAGAGTTTCACATAACGGCCAAAGGCTGTTGATAACAGGTCACAATTTATATCCCTGGAGGATGCACAAGCAAATGAGCCTGCAATAGCTGATTGATAATAGTATGATAGAATTTAGAGTTGGAAGGGACCCCGCGGGTCATCCTATCCAACTCCCTGCAATGCAGGAATCTCAACTAAAACATCTGTAACATATGTCAATCCAACCTCTACTTTAAAACCTCCAAGGAAGGAAAGTCCACAGCACCCTGAGGAAGTCTGTTCCAATGTCAAACAGCCCTTACTGTCAGAAAGTTATTCTTGATGTTTATTCGGAATCTCCTTTCTTGTAACTTGAAGCCATTAGTTCAAGTCCTACTCTCCAGAGCAGAAGAAAGCAACCTTGCTCCATCTTCCATGTGACAGCCCTTGAAATATTTGAAGGTGGCTATCATATCTCCTCTCAGTCTCCTCTTTTTCAGGCTAAACATGCCCAACTCCATCAACCATTCCTCATAAGGCTTGGTTTCCAGACCCTTGATCATCTTGATCACCCTCCTCTGCACACCTTCCAGCTTGCCAATATCCTTAAATTGTGGTCCCCAGAACTGGACACAGTATTCCAGGTCTGGCAAAGGCAGAATAAAAAGGTAAAGGGACTCCTGACCCTTAGGTCCAGTCCTGTCCAACTCTGGGGTTGCAGTGCTCATCTCGCTTTATTGGCCAAGGAGCCGGCGTACAGCTTCCGGGTCATGTGGCCAGCATGACTAAGCCGCTTCTGGCAAACCAGAGCAGCACACGGAAACGCCATTTACCTTCCCGCTGGAGCGGTACCTATTTATCTACTTGCACTTTTGACGTGCTTTCGAACTGCTAGGTGGGCAGGAGCTGGGACCGAGTGACGGGAGCTCACCCCATCACAGGAATTCAAACCGCGGACCTTCTGATCAGTATGCCCTAGGCTCAGTGGTTTAACCCACAGCGCCACCCGGGTCCCAAAAAGGCAGAATACACTAGTACTATTACTGCCCTTGATCTGGACACTAGACTTCTGTTGATGCAGCTTGGAATAGCATTAATTTTGTTTTTTTGTTTTTTTGCTGCTGCATCACACTGTTGGCCCTGTAATAATATTTGTCATGACCCCTTTACCCAGCAGTGATCTAGACACAGAGCTGGAGGCTGCAGGGCCTGGTCTACGGGTGAACGAAGTCCCAGCAGAGGACGTCAGGACTGGGGGCAAGATGGTGAGGTGGGAGCAGGAATGCGAGTCCAGAAACCAGGGGTCTGAGGGTCAGGAAGCAGAAAGTCAGGAAGTCAAAGGTCTGGGGCTCGAGAAGCAAGGAGTCATGAAGCCGAGGGTCGAGAAGCAAGGAGTCCAGAAGCCGAGGTCTGGGGATCAGGAGGCAGGAATCCGGAGGCCAGATGCAGCAAGGCAGGAAGCGTGTTGCTGTGGCAAAGAGCCCAAGGGAAATGCTGGCCTTATATCCCTTCCCAGCTCTTGCCACCAGGTGCAGTGAGTTACCAAGCAGCCTCACCTGTGCGGCCGCGCCTTGGCTCTCCAGAACAAACTTAGGAAGGCCCCAGTCCTGAGAAGCCCTGCTGGTCACGGGGCCTGGCTCCTGCATGCACTCCTGGCAGCCACCAGGTGGTGGGATGGGTCTGGGTCAGGGCTCAAAGCTGACTGCGGAAGATTGTGTGCCTGAGACAGTTGGACAAGAACTCCCAGAGGAACCTCCAAGACCACCAGGGCCTGTAGAGCCAAAGCCTGAACCCTCATGGGCACCTTCCCCTGAGCCAGAAGAACCAGGTGCCTCCCACCAAATATCAGGAGGGAGGCTATGGAAGGAAGGAATGTGCCCATTATCTTCAGGCCAGAATATTAGCCCTTTAAGGCTCTGAGGTTCTCTCAAGGAGGTGGAACCTGGAGCCAGAGGCATAAAAGGCCTCAGTTTGCTCCCAATTTTTGCTAGAACAGGTTGCTCAGTTGGAGCTGTCCATGGACCAGCAGCCTTGCCTGTTTGCCTTCCCCAGTGGACCAGAATGCAATATCAGCAGTGGCTTAGTTAGCAGGGATATGTGGAATAGATTTAATGCTGTCATTTGTTTGGCTCTTATTTGGTGGTCCACTAAAGGTAAAGGTAAAGGGACCCCTGACAATTAAGTCCAGTTGCGAACGACACTGGGGTTGCGGCGCTCGTCTCGCTTTACAAGCCGGCGTTTGTCTGCTCCGCAGACAGTTTTTCCGGGTCATGTGGCCAGCATGACTAAGCCGCTTCTGGCGCAATGGAACACCGACACCAGAGCAGCGCACAGAAATGCCATTTACCTTCCGCCGGAGCGGTACCAATTAACCTACTTGCACTTTTTGGTGTGCTTTCGAACTGCTAGGTTGGCAGGAGCTGGGACCGAGCAACGGGAACTCACCCCATCGTGGGGATTCGAACCTCCAACCTTTTGATAGGCAAGCCTAAGGCTCAGTGGTTTAAACCACAGTGCCACCCGCATCCCTGGTGTTCCACTGCTGCTCTTTAATTGTTCAACCTCAGGGCTATAGCTTTGTACACAGAAAGTCCCAGGTTCGATCCTCAGCATCTCCAGATAGGACTACGAAAGTCTCCCGAAATCCTGCAGAGTCACTACTACCAAGCAGTGTGTTCAACTGGTGCATGTGTGTGAAATATAAAGAGTTGGAATTACAGGTAGGTAGCGGTGTTGGTCTGCCATAGTCAAAACAAAATAAAAAATAAAAAATTCCTTCCAGTAGCACCTTTGTTGTTGTTCAGTCGTGTCCGACTCTTCGTGACCCCATGGACCAGAGCACGCCAGGCATGCCTGTCTTTCACTGCCTCCTGCACCTTAGAGACCAACTAAGTTTGTTCTTGGTATGAGCTTTCGTGTGCATGCACACTTCAAGAACAAACTTAGTTGGTCTCTAAGGAGCTACTGGAAGGAATTTTTTTATCTTTTGGGTGGATGATCCTGAACTAGAGACAAAAAGGTTCGACTCGTTTGGGTGGGGAACCTTAAGAAAGGAAGGGGTTTTGCGGGGGGGGTGATCCTGAAGGACAGAGAAAGTGTGTGTTTGTGGGTGGAAGATTCTGGGAGAGAATTAGTTTGTGGTTTGGTGATCATGAATGAGAGTGTTTGTGTGATTATCATAAATGCAGATAAGTTGGAGACTGATTCTGAGAAAGGGAAGGATAGTATTTTTGCAATTTTCAAAATTCCAAATGTGCCCATAGGTCCCCCCAAGTTGGAGATTGCTGCTTTAAGGGAGTCTCAAGATTTTCTTCTTTTTGGCCTTAAACACTTAGAATGTTTATATCAAGAGTAGGTCACATCACTTCCTTCAGATTTAAAAATATTCCATTAAAATCCCAGTGTTCTAAGATGGTTGTTTTCTTCTTTTTATACAGTGGCATCATCAAGGTTTTTAAATGAAGTGACACACTTAACTCGTGAACATAACTTCCCCATGGTAGATTATGGATGGTTCCAGCAAAATACTACATGTTAGAACAGCCTCATTAGAGCAAAACAATTCATCATGAAAGGAACATAAACCCTCATGCTCTCAGCACACTCCATTTGCTAAATGTCTCATCTCAGAAATAAACTTTGGCCTGTGGGTCTTTTCTTGCTTTCTTTGGAACAATTAGCACCAGCCTCTGCATGGACTGTGAACTGCATCCAATACGGCAGTTCCAGTGAGGAAGGCTTTTGAAATGCACGTGTAAAAACTCTAGCAAGGTGCCTCCAGGTGAAGAACAGCCAGGATAATCTGTTAAAAAAACCCAGGTCCTAACTATAATTGAATAAGCCAATGCATTTCCAAGTCCTGTTTATAACATAGTGCAAAACCAGCAGTGTTAAAGCAATGACCAAATGGTTTTAAACACTCTTTGCAGCTGTTGTGATAATACTGTTACTCAGCTTCTCCAAGTGGTGAGACGTTCCAAGAGCAAAATGCTAAGATAGATTCTGTTTTCTTTGAAAGGATGTCGCTGGAGGTTTTGTTGCTTTGTAACATTTTTATTTATTTACTCAAATATACAAGTGTAAGGCACAGCTAAGCACTCTCAACAGGCAGCCCAAGGTCACTGAAACGAGAAGCTTCCTTATACTGTACAGTGGTACCTCGGGTTACATACGCTTCAGGTTACAGACTCCGCTAACCCAGAAATAATGCTTCAGGTTAAGAACTTTGCTTCAGGATAAGAACAGAAATCGTGCTCTGGCGGCGCAGCGGAAGCGGGAGGCAGGGTGGTTTTGATTTAAATCAAACTGATTTAAATCACAATTTAAATCACTAGTCAGTAAGGCTCAGGGTGGATTTAAAAAAAAAATCTGATTTAAATAAAAAAAATCCACCCTGAGCCTTACTGACTAGTGATTTAAATCGTGATTTTGATTTTTGAATCGTCAGTTTGATTTAAATCAAATCCACCCTGGCGGGAGGCCCCATTAACTAAAGTGGTGCTTCAGGTTAAGAACAGTTTCAGGTTAAGAATGGACCTCCGGAACGAATTACTGTATATTCTGGCGTATAAGACTACTTTTTAATCCAGGAAAATCTTCTCAAAAGTCGGGGGTCGTCTTATACGCCGGGTGGAGAATCTGCAGTCGAGTATATCTCAAACTCTATATTTTAACTGGAAATGTTGGGGGTCGTCTTAAACGCCCAGTCGTCTTATACGCCGGAAAATACGGTAAGTTCTTAACCAGAGGTACCACTGTACTGTACACAGACACTTGGGGTCCATCTCAGTGTTACCTAGATTGACTGGCAGTGGCTCTCCAGGGCTTCAGACAGCAGGGCCTTTATCATTCCTACCTGCGTAGGCTCTCAGGGATCAAACATGGAAATGCCTGCATGCTAAGCAGATGCTCTGTTACTGAGCTAGGGCAGCCAGCACCCCAAAATGTTCTTAGCTTTTAGAGTCCAAACTCAGCTTTCTCTTACTCCCTTAGCTATCTGTTCCAGTCTCATTAAAAAAAACAAAACAGCTCTCTCTGACTCAAACTGCAAGGTGGTGGTTCTTTGCTCTCTCTTTTTGCAACCTTGCTTGCATGCACAGTTGCTAAGATTGCCTTGTCCTTAGGTAGTATTGGGGAGATAAAGGTGTTTCATAGCCATTCAGAAGACTTTGCCCTGCTACTGGCAGGGTTACCCTGATACAGCATCTTCCTAGTGCTGCGCCAGCCTAGCACTTTATTCTGTTGAAGCAAATGGGGATTTAGAGCCTATCCTGATCGAGCAGGCATAACCCAAAGCACATAGCTGTCAACCTTTCCCTTTTTTTGCGGGAAATTCCCTTATTATAGCATTGGGAAACAGCAGGGAGGGTTGACAGCTATGCCCAAAGGTAAGATCATGTCCTGTGAACCACCAAAAACCACAAAAAAGATCACATCCTGTGAAGAATCACAGATTTGTAGAGTCTGTGTAGATACCCAAAGGGTCATCTAGTTCAAGTCCAACCTCTTCAATGCAGCAATCACAGCTAATGCATCCCTGATCGAGGGCCATCCAGCCCCTGTTAAAAACTTCAAATGAATGAGAGCCCACCACCTTCTGAGGGAGTCCATTCCTCTGTCAAACAGCTCTTACCACCAGAATCTTCTTCCTAAGATTTCTCAGAATCTCCTTTCTTGCACACACACAGCCCAACAAGACAATGACAAAAATCTACCGACAGCATACAAATCAATATGGCTAACCTGACCCAAAACACCCACCAACCCCACTCACACAGGAAACCAAAGATCACCACAGCCAACCACAAATGAACAATCACATCCCACGCCAACCCCGACCTCTCTCACCGCCAAAGGAGCACAAGCAAACAACAGAGAACCTACATAAACAACGCTGACACCAAACCCTACTCATATCAAGTAAAAAAGAAACATCGTCACCCCACCCCACCTATCTCCCCGTCCCACCCACCTCTCTCCCCCTTTTTTTCTAATGTCTCAACAACACTGATTTGTAAAAATGTTATATGGAAAAATACGAGAGAGACATTGTACTACCTTTGAAAATCTTTAATAAAAATATTTTTTTTAAAAAAAGAATCTCCTCCTCCTTTCTTGCAATTTGAACCCACTGGTTCAGGTCCTCCCCTCTGGAGCAGCAGAAAGCAAGCTTATTCCATCTTTCATGTGACAGCCTTTTAGATATTTGAAGATGGCTATTCTCTCTCTCTGTGTGTGTGTGTGTGTGTATGTGTGTCCTTTTTAAAAATATATAATTTTTATTGGTTTTTGCACATATTTTCCAAACATAACAAACCTTCGGCTATCACAGCTTGAGACTTCCGTCAACATCGACTTATGGTTTTCTAACTTTCTTTCTGATTTTGCATGTTATTTTAATAGTTATTACTATAAAAACCATATCCTAAATAAACTCCTTATTAGTCCTCTTTCGCAATAATTCATATGGTTCTCCTTACAAAACTTCTTGCAACCTTACAAGCGATGTCAATTGATTACAGTACAATTGTCTTTCAGATATATAATAAATTTCTTCCAGTCTTTCAGGAAAGTCTGGTCTTGCTGGTTCCGAATTTTCTCAGTTAATTTCGCTAACTCGGCATAGTCCATCAGTTTCACTCTTCTTTTGTTGGTACTTCTTCCTGCTTCCATCGCTGGGTTAATAGAATTCTTGCTGCAGTTCTCGCATATAAAAACAATTTTTTATCATGCTTGTGAATCTCTGTACCTACTATACCAAGTAAAAGGGCTTCTGGTATATTTCAACATTTTAAAAATCTCATTATAAATCATTTCTCAGAAGTCTTTTACTTTCTTACATTCCCACCACATATGGTAAAAAGTACCTTCGAAGAACTGTGGATGGAGGCTCGTAACATTATACAGGAGACAGCAACGAAAACCATCCCAATGAAAAAGAAATGCAAGAAAGCAAAGTGGCTGTCCAATGAGGCCTTACAAATAGCGGGGGAGAGAAGACAAGCAAAATGCGAGGGAGATCGTGAAAGATACAGGAAATTGAATGCAGAAAGTGAGGAAGAATTAAAGAACCTTTTAATGAGGGTGAAAGAAGAGAGCGCAAAATATGGTCTGAAGCTCAACATCAAAAAAACTAAGATCATGGCCACTGGTCCCATCACCTCCTGGCAAATAGAAGGGGAAGAAATGGAGGCAGTGAGAGATTTTACTTTCTTGGGTTCCATGATCACTGCAGATGGTGACAGCAGTCACGAAATTAGAAGACGCCTGCTTCTTGGGAGAAAAGCAATGACAAACCTAGACAGCATCTTAAAAAGCAAAGACATCACCTTGCCGACAAAGGTCCGTATAGTTAAAGCTATGGTTTTCCCAGTAGTAATGTACGGAAGTGAGAGCTGGACCATAAAGAAGGCTGATCGCCGAAGAATTGATGCTTTTGAATTATGGTGCTGGAGGAGACTCTTGAGAGTCCCATGGACTGCAAGAAGATCAAACCTATCCATTCTGAAGGAAATCAGCCCTGAGTGCTCACTGGAAGGACAGATCCTGAAGCTGAGGCTCCAGTACTTTGGCCACCTCATGAGAAGAGAAGACTCCCTGGAAAAGACCCTGATGTTGGGAAAGATGGAGGGCACAAGGAGAAGGGGACGACAGAGGATGAGATGGTTGGACAGTGTTCTCGAAGCTACTAACATGAGTTTGGCCAAACTGCGAGAGGCAGTGAAGGATAGGCGTGCCTGGCGTGCTCTGGTCCATGGGGTCACGAAGAGTCGGACACGACTGAACGACTGAACAACAACAACCTTCGAAGATGGCTATTCTCACACTTCTCTTCTCCAGGCTAAATAGACCCAACTCCCTAAACCAGGCATGTCCAACAGGTAGATCGTGATCTACCAGTAGATCACTGGATATCTGTGGTAGATCACCAGCAGATCAGTGGCTCCCTCCAAAGAAGCTAAAAAACTTTGGCTCCCCTAAAAAAATCTCAACATCTTTGCCCTGCACCCAGAACCACCAAAAACAGGACTTTCCTTCCTTAAAAAACAAGCTCAATGTCGCTTTTCTCTTCCCTAAAGAAGCTCAACAACTTTTACGTGAACCCCCCAAAACAGGGCATTCCTTCCTAAAAAAAAGCTCAACAACTTTGACCTCAAATCACTGCCAGTTTTTAACTCTGTGAGTAGATCACAGTCTCTTGGAAGTTGGCCACCCCTGGCCTAAACTGTTCCTCATAAAGTTTAGTTTTTATCATATTGGTCACCCTCCTCTGTTAGATATAATGCTAGACTTTATCAGTATTAATCAGGAGAGAGCCTTGTGTGTTATCCCCACTTTGCCATCATGGAACACGGGGGGGGGGCAGGCAGAGAGGGGTGGCTAGGGAGACAAGCAGGTTGTTGTCCACACTACTTTTCTTCTCCAAACAAGGATCTCTTTGGAAGCATTTTGGCAGAAAAACAGAGAGCCTATTGCACACACCACTTTCTGCTGCGCATAGGAGTTTCGCACTGACGTAGTTAGCTTGGGTTATAAAACTCCTTATAACTCCATCAGTCCAGGAGCTGACTGTCTTTATGACGACACTGCCCTGACCCCACAGACCAAGTGAGCCATGTGAAAAGGCAATCGAGTAAACAGGAAAAGCACACTGGAACAACATGTTTATTGTAATTAATCAAATTCAAGAGCTTTTGGTTTTCAGGATTAGTCTGCCACAAGAACAACCGATACCTTGAATTTTGTGGCTCCATTAAAGACCAGCTGATTTGTTGCAGCATCAGCTGCTATGCACTAGAAACCCACAAATCTTGTACCCCACAAAATCTATAAAGATGCCTCAAGCTGATTCTTTTAATCTTTATTTTTGTAGCACAGACATTGCATTGATCAAATTAATCTTAGAGCAGCAAGTAAAGGTCAGGGCTCCTTTGGAATAAGGAGTTCCTGTTTCTTTTTAATTTTTTTGTTTTTGTTAATGTTTTGGAAAAATAAAACTTAAGGTGGGGGGGGGAGTGTTCCTCCTTTTTTCCTGGAATTCCTTGGTGGGACTTGCCTACGGTGAGGGTTGCATGGCATCATTGTGCAACCAATTTTCAATAGTGGGGAAAAGGGAGCAGGGGGTGGGGGCGGAAACAGTGGCCTGGGGAAAGTCAAAGGAGGCCATTGCAGCAGAGTCAGTAATGTGGGAGAATTGAAGGAGATTCATGTAGTGGGTGGAAGGATGGTCAAGTAGTCAGTCAAGTATCAAGTGCAGGTAGGTAGCCGTGTTGATCTGCCATAGTCAAAACAAAACAAAATAAAAAAATCCTTCCAGTAGCACCTTAGAGACCAACTAAGTTTGTTCTTGGTATGAGCTTTCGTGTGCATGCACACTTCTTCAGATACACGAAAGCTCATACCAAGAACAAACTTAGTTGGTCTCTAAGGTGCTACTGGAAGGAATTTTTTTTATTATTATTTTGTTTTAAGTATCAAGTAGTTGGTCAAGAAGCATTAAGCCAGTGTGGTGTAGTGGTTAAGAGCGGTAGACTCGTAATCTGGTGAACCAGGTTCGTGTCTCCGCTCCTCCACATGCAGCTGCTGGGTGACCTTGGGCTAGTCACACTTCTCTGAAGTCTCTCAGCCCCACTCACCTCACAGAGTGTTTGTTGTGGGGGAGGAAGGGAAAGGAGAATGTTAGCCGCTTTGAGACTCCTTCGGGTAGTGATAAAGCGGGATATCAAATCCAAACTCTTCTTCTTCCTCTGCTGCTGCATATACCAGCAATAAGACACCCACCTGGAGGTGCCCATAGAAAAGCTTCCCAAAGAGACAACCTTGGACTTGCTTGGTGTCAAGATCATGAGGCAAGGGAGCCCCTTCAGGTATCCTTTTTATTGTGCAGTCAGGATGCTTCCTGCTCTTAATGGTATTGGGGTGCTCACATGCATTCCTGTATCCAAGCTGGCTTTTGCCCACAAAACATTTGGGATGGTCACACATGGTGCACATAGCAATCCTCACTTCAGGTACCATTGGGAGAAAGAAGGGGCTGCATCTCAGCGTACAGCCAGCCTTCTCGGAGTTGGCAGCACCTTTGTGAAATTCCCTCCTTTGTGAAGCCCACCCAGCTCAACCACTTGCAAGCTCCCAGAGAATTGCAAAAACATCATTGCATTACGTGCTCAGAAAGCGAAACGAGCAGCATAACATGGGGCTTTTAACATCCTAATTTCGTTCTGCTTTGCATTATGGACTGGCATTGTGGTTACTGTGCAAGTTTAGCTTTCCTGGGCCTGTCATGTTGGGAGAAAGGCATAAAAGTGATTGAGTGAAAAAACAAGCAATGGGATGGGTAGGAGCACACAGCTCTTGGACTGCTCAAAGATTTGATCGACTGAGACAGCAAAGCGAGAAGTGCTACGAGGCAGTTCCTGTGACATCTGAACATGTATTTCCTCTCAGAGCCCAAAAGTATTCTGGGCTCAGTGTTGTCCTGGTTTCTGACATCTTCGCTGGAACTGTGAGGGGTCCCATGGTGCCAAAGGGCATGTTCCATATGCCACAGCTATTGACTGGGGGCAGTCCCAATTTCCTGATCTCTGGTCACTCACTCTCTGTTTTACTCTGATGCTTGCCATTTGTGGATATCCCCCCTAAAATGTTGTGAATGGAAACTGCAAGACTTAGACTCATAGAGTTGGAAGAGACCACAAGGGCCATCCAGTCTTGCCATCCTCCAGCATTTAGCTTCCTCCTGGGGAGTCTCAGATCTCTGACGGAAAAAGGGATGCCTCTTTTCTCCGATGCACATAATGACGTCCTCCCTGTCCACATGCAGAGACCCAAGTGACTCACAGGCTGACAATTCACACCATGGGTAGGCAAACTAAGGCCTGGGGGCCGGATCTAGCCCACTTGCTTTCTCAATCCGGTCCGCAGACGGTCCGGGAATCAGCGTGTTTTTACATGAATAGAATGTGCCCTTTTATTTAAAATGCATCTCTGGGTTATTTGTGGGGCATAGGAATTTGTTCATTCCCCCCCCCAAAAAAATATAGTTTGGCCTGAGGGACAGTGAACCGGCCCCCTGCTGAAAAAGTTTGCTGTCCCCTGATTTACACCATGCAGCTGCTCTTGTATTTATTGAGAAACATGTTGTTGTTGTTCAGTCGTGCAGTCGTTTCCGACTCTTCGTGACCCCATGGACCAGAGCACGCCAGGCACCCCTATCCTCCACTGCCTCCCGCAGTTTGGCCAAACTCATGCCAGTCGCTTCGAGAACACTGTCCAACCATCTCATCCTCTGTCGTCCCCTTCTCCTTGTGCCCTCCATCTTTCCCAACATCAGGGTCTTTTCCAGGGAGTCTTCTCTTCTCATGAGGTGGCCAAAGTATTGGAGCCTCAACTTCAGGATCTGCCCTTCCAGTGAGCACTCAGGGCTGATTTCTTTAAGGATGGATAAGTTTGATCTTTTTGCAGTCCATGGGACTCTCAAGAGTCTCCTCCAGCACCATAATTCAAAAGCATCAATTCTTCGGCGATCAGCCTTCTTTATGGTCCAGCTCTCACTTCCATACATTACTACTGGGAAAACCATAGCTTTAACTATATGGACCTTTGTCGGCAAGGTGATGTCTCTGCTTTTTAAGATGCTGTCTAGGTTTGTCATTGCTTTCCTCCCAAGAAGCAGGCGTCTTTTAATTTCGTGACTGCTGTCACCATCTGCAGTGATCATGGAGCCCAAGAAAGTAAAATCTCTCACTGCCTCCATTTCTTCCCCTTCTATTTGCCAGGAGGTGATGGGACCAGTGGCCATGATCTTAGTTTTTTTGATGTTGAGCTTCAGAAAACTAAGATCATGGCCACTGGTCCCATCACCTCCTGGCAAATAGAAGGGGAAGAAATGGAGGCAGTAAGAGATTTTACTTTCTTCGGCTCCATGATCACTGCAGAAACATAGTAGTCTGCAAAATGTTATCAAGTATATTTTTTAATGGAAAAGAACATTAAAAAAAAACAGGGATGAAGGTATTGCCGAGTAAACAGCTACAGAAGGCAGAGTAGAGCCTTCTGCAATGTGTAATACAGGGGGAGGGGAGAGGTATTCAGACAGGAACCCCGGATATCAAATATAGGTTATTATGAGGATTGCCCTGATTTCATTTGTAATATGTTGGAAGAAATGCTGCCTTGTCACTTAAGTCCATTTCATTATATAAATCCAGTCTTCCCGCTGGGTGCTTCGAAAGGCATTACTGCTTCAGGACTTACCGGTATGCCTTAACAGAACAGTCCTGTGCCTGTTGGCAGAGAAGTTAATCCCACTTAGTTCAAATAGATTTTATCCCAGGTGTCATGGAGATTAAGGCTACTGATGGCTACTAGGCATGATGGCTATGCTCTGCCTCCTTCAGACCTCCTCTCCCCTCACCTGTCACCTGGGGACAGCCATTCCATTAGGCGGCTTCAGTGGAAGAGATAGAGGAAGCTGCAGAATTCATTGCTAGAGGCCCACCTCCATCAGACATATCACGACCGTGGACTGTGCCCCCTAGCCATTATAGGAACAACAGTTCAGAAATCAGTGAATGAGTTTTGATTTTGATCTTCATCTTCCCTCCATGTCTCTTTTCCCTTGTGTGTCATGTTTCTTTAGGTCATAAGCCATGAATAAAGCTATTCTGAGCACTGGCTAAAACCAAAGCTTGAAGGGACAAAGCTGCCTCTTGAGCCTCCATTTGTCAGTCAGGTTTGGTTGAAAGCCACAAAATGTGATGTGATAAGCCCTGCCCAGCCCAGGAACCAATGTGATAGAGCAGGACTGTCACAACCTACAGGTGAAACTCGAAAAATTAGAATATCATGGAAAGGTTCATTTCTTTCAGTAATTCAACTTAAAAGGTGAAACTAATATATGAGATAGACTCATGACATGCAAAGCGAGATATGTCAAGCCTTTATTTGTTATTGTAAGGACGTTCAGTGGTTGCTCATGAGAAATCAGCCGAACGCAGAACTTCTAAAAACTAAGTTCTTTATTGTGCAGATATTTACAGTGGAGCAAAAGTTCAAACGTCCATCTCATCCCTCCGCAGAGTCCGGGAATGAACCCTTCCGGTTCTTGGTCCAGCAAAAGAGGCGCGGGATTCTAAACCCCCGCCTCCCCCTTCCACGTCTTTCCTGTCTGCGAACTCGGGGCGCGGGAAACCTGTCCCTGTTCCCCGCTTCCCCCTTGGTGCTCAGGCTCTGCGATCCCTTCACAGCCCCTGCGCCGACTTCCTGCCTCCAACTCCCCCTCCCCACTGGAGGAATGGTCGCTTCCTCCTGAGGAGGGGGATGACGAACTGGTGAACAAAGGGGGTGGTTCCCTGTACTGCAAGCAATCCTGGGATGCTACCAGCCATGGGGAGGGGGGTTTCATGATAGTTATAATTGTGATGATTATGGCGTACAGCTGATGAGAACCCCAAATTAACAATTTCAACTTTGGGGTTTTCATCAGCTGTATGCCATAATCATCACAATTATAACAAGCAAAGGCTTGACATATCTCGCTTTGCATGTCATGAGTCTATCTCATATATTAAACTCCAGTAGCTAATGAAAACAATTGCTTACATAAATGGACTTTTCCATGATATTCTAATTTTTTGAGTTTCACCTATACAGTTTACAAAACTTTAAACAGTTTTTACTGTATATGTAAATTTACAGGGTCCCCCGCCAAAAAAATGTTTATATAAAATATAGGAGCTCGATTTCAAAAACAGAAATCCTTCTCCTTAAAGTCTGGGTTAGTAAACTCCAGTAGCTAATGAAAACAATTGCTTACATAAATGGCCTTTTCCATGATATTCTATTTTTTTTAGTTTCACCTGTATTGGGTTACAGGTAGGTAGCCGTGTTGGTCTGCCATAGTCAAAACAAAATAAAAAAATAAAAAAAATTCTTCCTTAGAGACCAACTTAGCGACCAACTAAGTTTGTTCTTGGTATGAGCTTTCGTGTGCATGCACACTTCTTCACATACAACCTATTGGGTGTGTAGCGTTGGGGCAAGGAGGAAGCTGTAGGAGTCAACAACAAAAACATTACAGCAAACAGAAGTGGCTTCTCAAATTTGACAAAGTCATACTTTCTCCTGATTCCTAAGCTTATGCTACTTTCCCAGCCTCTGCTGCCTGAGTTTACCACCACATTTTTTATGCAATCTCATGAACAGAAGTCTAGTGTCCAGATCAAGGGAAGGAATAGTACAGCTCTATTAACAACAACAACAACAATAATAATAATTTATACCCCGCCCATCTGGATGGGTTTCCCCAGCCACTCTGGGCGGCTTCCAACAGAATGTTAAAATACAATAATCTATTAAACATTAAAAGCTTCCCTAAACAGGGCTGCTTTCAGATGTCTTCTAAAAGTCTGGTAGTTGTTTTTCTCTTTGACATCTGGTGGGAGGGCGTTCCACAGGGCGGGTGCCACTACCGAGAAGGCCCTCTGCCTGGTTCCCTGTAACTTGGCTTCTCGCAGCGAGGGAACCACCAGAAGGCCCTCGGCACTGGACCTCAGTGTCCAGGCAGAACAATTGGGGGGGGAGTCAGACCACACCTGGAATACTGTGTCCAATTCTATGCACCACAATTGAAGAGGGATATTGACCAGCTGGAAGGTGTGCACTGTGCACAGGACGATGAGTGAGATGCTAAAGGGTCTGGAAACCAAGTGTGATGAAGATCAGTTGAGAGAGTTGGAGATATTTAGCCTGAAGAAAAGGAGACTGAGAGGGGATATGAGAGCCATCTTCAAGTATCTGAAAGGCTGTCACAAAAAGGATGGAGCAAGCTTGCTTTCTGCTGCTCCAATAGAGTCAAATGACAAGAGATGAGAGTCCAGCTAAACATTAGGAAGAACTTTATAATGGTAAAGAGCTGTTTGACAGTGGAGTAGACTTCCTGGGAAGGTAGTGGACTCTCCTTCATGGGAGGTTTTTAAGCATAAGTTGAATTGTCATCTGTCAGGGATTCTTCAGCTGTTACTGGCATTGTAGGGGGTTGGTTTAGATCAGGCATATCCAAAGTCCATTTCGGGGGTCTAATCCAGCCCGGCGGTCGGTTTAATCCAGCCCCTGTGGAAGTTTATTTCCTGGGGTAAGATCCTTACAAAAACTCAACAACTTTAATCCTATAAAAAGGTCAACAACTTAGTTGGCATTTTGGTCGGCCCTCACAGCCCTTCACTTCATCAAATCTGTCTTGCTTTGAAAAAATTTGGACATGTTAGGTTTGGAGCTTTCAGGGTTAAAGAAGCTCAATAGTACGCCCCTCCCACAGGGAGGAAGATGTGTCATATATCCGGGGTATCTGCTGTATGCGATGTCCTTGTGATTTACGTGATGCACCGTTTATTTCCTGGTCAGTCTTACTTTCGCTTTTGAGCGGACCGGAGAGGCCAGAGATGTCGTCCGAATCTCCAGGACAAGCTCTGTGATTTTTATGCTTGTATATAAAGCGTACTTGCTTTGAAACAACCCAGACGTTGTGGGAGTTTATTTGCTGGCACAAAAGGCACACATACAGTTGCGCAAGAAGAAGAAGTAGTAATAAGTTTGAAAAACTCTGCAAAAGCACTGGAGAAGCAGAGCAACGCAGAGGAAGCGTAGCTGGACACCACTCCAAGTGCTAAACTGGTTTTGAGGCTTTTCCAGTTAAAACCAAAAGCCCAACAGGACACCACTGGTTTAGATGACCCTCAGGGTCCCTCCCAACTCTACAATTTAATGAAACAGTTCTGTGGCACTGTGCAGCCTTTTGTCTAGCTTGAAGATCTTTGGGTCACCGTGAAAGAACATTAACAAAGCTGAGTGCTCCCCTCCCCTTTCCCCTCATCCTGTCTTCCCTACAGATCTGGATCAGGCATCATTCACTGCAGCACTGGGTTTTGTTGTAAGAATTTTAAGGTATTTTATTTATATATAATAACTGTTACAGTTTCATTCAAGAACAGTTGTCGGTTGCACTCAGTTCCCAGCCTTCACATCATCTTGCAAGGGTTTTTGCACACACACCTTTGTTTGGGACCTCAGAGGCAAGGCAGTAGGTTTGGAGGGTCTAGAATCTCTTTGCCCTTGTTCCCAGCAGAACTGTTGGTACCATAGGAAAGAAAATGGGAGGCATTGCTGCAGCAAAGCAAGGCCAAGTTGCCTGACTCCTCAGGCAGTGCCCAATGGGCCCAGTACCTCTTTATGGCTGTGGGAGAGCCAGGCTGGCTTGAGATACACAGCCACAATGGGGCTGTTCAAAGGATGCACCATCAGGCAAACTCTTAGCCATCCTGCAAGTGCAGAGCAGACCCAGCCCTTTCAGTGCTGAGTCGTAGCCCCACTGCCGCAGACCAAGGAAAAGTCAAGGGGCATCTCCTTCCTTCACATTCTGCTTTTGACCGTCCGCTGATGGGAAGAACGTGTTGGGCTAGATAGAGCAGCCTTCCCCAACCTGGTACACTCCAGATGTTTTGAACTGCTACTCTCACCAGCCCAATGGTTGTGCCAGCTTACAAAAAAGCAGATTCCAACTAAACATTAGAAAGAACTTTCTAACGGTAAGAGCTGTTCAACAGTAGAACGGACCCCCTCGGGAGGTTGTGGACTCTTCCTTCCTTGGAAGCTTTTTCAGCAGAGGTTGGATGGCCACCTGTCATGGATGCTTCAGCTGAGATTCCTGCATTGCAGGGGGGTTGGACTAGATGACCCTTGGGGTCACTTCCAGCTCTACCATTCTATAATTCTCAGTTGGGGAAGGCTGGGCTAGACTGACCTTTGGATCTGATCCAGCATTGTCATGATTACATGCACATGTTGTTCTTTGCAAACCTGTGACTGTCTTCATAAAAAGAGAAGATCCTGATTTACTTACACTTGCACACCTGTATGCCTTATTGCAAACAAGGCTGGCATTCATGCAGGTCTGAACCTTCTGCCCCCCATCAAAAACAAAAACTTCTGGAAATTCACCACTCCTTTTGCCTTTGGTGTCTCAAAGAGCAGGACAAGCAAGCAGTTAATTCTACCTGAATTTTCTAATAGCCTGGATGTTACCATTTTGTGTGCAGGCAGTTTTTAGCTTTCCCTTGGTAGCATGAAGAAATTTCAACTTGCATGAGAGCCAGTGTGGTGTAGTGGTTAAGAGCGGTGGACTCGTAATCTGGTGAACCGGGTTCGCGTCCCCGCTCCTCCACATGCAGCTGCTGGGTGACCTTGGGCTAGTCACACTTCTTTGAAGTCTCTCAGCCCCACTCACCTCACAGAGTGTTTGTTGTGGGGAGGAAGGGAAAGGAGAATGTTAGCCACTTTGAGACTCCTTCGGGTAGTGATAAAGCGGGATATCAAATCCAAACTTCTTCTTCTTCTTCTTCTTCTTCTTCTTCTTCTTCTTCTTCTTCTTCATGCAATAAATCAGTACCAAGAAATATTAGAACATGTGCAGTGCACACATGCACACAAGGAGCAAGCGTCTACATCCACTTCTGTCTCTCTCCAGTGTTGTTAGTCTAGCAAGTGTTTTTCCTCAGACAGTCCTAGAAGATGTTATTTCATTTGATGCTCTCAGAATCATCTCAAGAAAGGGAGAGGGAGGAAGCTGACTCTGTGGCTTGAAATCAAACAAGAAGAGACAGGAATGGAGTTCCAAAAAGTCATCTCTTCCTATCCTCCAGGTTCTCGTGTCCACATTTCTGCAAAACAAAAATCCGGGCTGTCTACAAAAATAGCAGCAAGTCTCTGAGTTGCTCGATGGCAAATGTAAGGTCATATGACTAATCAGCCGCTACAAGCACAAAAAGCAAAGTCTCTGTAGCCAGGTGCTTTTGCTGAAATAGATGTGAACCTGTAGCTCTGTGGAGGTGCAGGCAGCGCGCATCTCTTGCTATGGCAAACAAGAGCAAACCTGAATGTGTATTAATCAAGATGAATTATCACTAAACAGAATCAGCCTATGACTACCCCACCATGCCTCCCATCTTCAGTGCTTCACCTTCAAGATGTACTTTCCCCTCCAAGCCATTCTGCTGCTGAAGGGAAAGTTATGCGCCCTGACAGAAGATGCTAACCAGACACTGACTCATCCGCATGAATCAGCCAACTGCTTTCCTCGCTAGCTTTCCACGCCTAGAAGCAGTTTTTGCTCAATGAATTGTACATTCCTTTGGCAGGAGCATCTGAGAACAGGCCCTGAGATCAGATAACCGAGAAAGCACATGGCATTTGCAAGAGGAAAAATAGGACTGCGTGATGCAGCAAGGTGGGGATGGACATCACGTCTGCTTGTCCAAGTCATAGACTGGAGTAGCAGCAGAAGAGGGAGCAGAAACCCTGAATGTGCTTAATTCAATAAGGAAACGTCTGTAAAGGTACAGATGAGGTAGGCCAGCAGGGCGGGCCCAAGACATTTTGTCACCTGAGGTGAACCACAAAATGGCACACACACATCCCATTCGGGAACAAGGGATGAGTGAAGATCTACATTGGGAACAAGGGGTGGGGGTGGGGATCAAACCAACCTTATCCAATGGTTGAAGTGAGAATCAAAGGCAGGGGAGAAAGGGGCTGTTCTGAATCATGCCAGGGCCGCCTCTGCCATTTCCTCCTGTTGTAAGAATTTATGATCTTTTTAATATTTATATAATATATATTATTAATTCACCAAGCAAACACAGGAAAAACAGGCCTCACACCATCTTTCACTCCCAAACTGACAAACTGTTTCTCTGCAGGGAGGGAGGAGGTGGGGGAATCCTTCCCATTATCTCAGGAATTAAAAGTGATAATCCCTGGCATCCTGTTACCTGAGTGCCAGGCTGGGTGGCCATTCCAAAGATGACAGGGTCAGATGGAGACAAAAGGGTGTGATAGCCTTGGCTGGAAAACAGGGAAATGCAAATATCTCTTTTGTTTTACTTGATGGGTTTTGGTGGAGGGCAAGAGAAGACATGAGGGCAGGGTCCAGGATGCTCAGATCACTGCTACCAGACCCTCCCAATTTGTGATGTAATTCTGATGTATGTATGATGTATGGAGGGGTGGTCTTGAGCTGGAGGGGGGCAATTTCAAAAGTCTATATAGGAGCTTGCGCGCCATTGTTCGAGGTCTTTTGCTTGCAAAACACCCTGCTGCAGCAGTTTCTAATAAACAAGGCCTTGCTTTGGGAGATTCAGTATCGTCTCAGTTTTCTGTTCATTAAATAGAGAGGGAGCTCTGCAAGGGCTCTCTCTCCGGGTTGCAGGCTCCCCTCTGGGGTCGGACCCAATTTTCTTATAACACTCCCTACGGGTGGGAGGAGACCAGCACTTTTCCTGCCACTCTAGAGGCAGCTTGGTGGGGTGGCTGCTGAGGAGACGACACATCTGGCCTCCAAGGAGCGCACCACAGCCGTTGTTGCCACCGCAATACGTTCCTTGGAGGCTGGATCTGGATGACACCAAGCAGCGCCTGTGGAAAGCTCACAAGGAGGATGTGAACGCAACAACGCTGTCCCTGTGGTTTCCAGCAGCTGGTATTCAGAGGCATATCACCTCCAGCAGTGGAAGCAAAGCGCAGTCATTGTGGCTAGAAGCTAATGATAGCCTTGCCCTCCATGAATTTGTCTTCAACCCCTTTTAAATCATCCAAGTTGGTGGCCATCACAATCTCTTGTGGGAGCATATTCCAAAGTTCAACTGTGCGAATATGGTAAGTGCTTTTGTCTGTCCTGAATAATCCAAAAATGTCAAAACAAATTCAATACCTTGCTACTCAAATACAGTTATCACAATACACAAAGTGCAACAGGCTTTTAAACATTTTATTGGTTATTTCCTAACATAAAGGTCCAGCCCAGTATGTCCTGAATTCTTCCGGTATTCAGCTTCATTGGATGTCCATGAGTTCCAGTGTTAGGCAAGAGGGAGAATAACTTTTACCCACATTATGCACAATTTTATACACTTCTGTCAGGTCTCCTGTTACTTGCCCTTTCTCTCAACTAAACAGCCCTGAACACTGTATTTTTCCCCCATGGGGGACTCTCTCCAGCCCCTTGATCATTTGGGTTGCCCTTTTCTGAAACTTGTAAAATACTGTTTTAGAGGTGTGGCAGCCAGAAGCAATCACAGTAATTTCCCCCAGCATGTTTTGCATAAAAGCACCTTGAGATAGGCAGTTTTATTTTTTCCATCTTTCTCCTAAGAATCCCGAACACAGAATTTGCTTTTCCCATAGGGAAACAAGGCCCATTAAAAGGAGAGGGTTGGCGAGTCAACGGAGCAAACATCCAACACAACCACAATATCTCTGTCCTTGTCAGTCACCACAAAGTTGGATTTTTTTTGCCCCAATGTGTATTATCACTTTACATTTGTTTGCACTGAATTGCATGTGCCATTTTACTGCCTGGGAAGGGAATGGCATTGACTGTGTTTGGTAGTGCTCAGATGTGCTTGTTCCAGCATGCCCTGGAGGCCAACCATTTCAACTGTGCATGCATAGTTTCCCACCCTGCAGGGCTCATAAAAGCAAATGAACAACACTCTGATGAAACATTTGCCTGTACAGGAATGCTCCTGAACAATTCCTTTAGGCATATATGTGATAAATGTTAAGTCAAAATCGGTCATCCACAGAGAGTTAGGGTTTTCCTCATTGCTCATGGCATCATTCCAGAAACTTCACGCTGGTGAAGAATTCTGACACAACGTTTTCCGCAAGTGTACCTCCACAGATATCATTCAAAGGTAGCTCCAATAGAGGCTACTTGGGAGTTAGGAAGCATCCCTTCCAGCTGCACCAAAAGAGAAACAGTAAAATTTCAGCTTGGAGAGATCCTTTTGGAGCTCTTCACAATCTCATTTTGTTGTTAGTGTCGTCAGCAGAAGCTCCAATAGAGGCTACTTGGGAGTTAGGAAGCATCCCTTCCAGCTGCACCAAAAGAGAAACAGTAAAATTTCAGCTTGGAGAGATCCTTTTGGAGCTCTTCACAATCTCATTTTGTTGTTAGTGTCGTCAGCAGACTTGGCCTCACACTAGAATCCTAGAGTTGGAAGAGACCACAAGGCCATCCAGTCCAACCCCCTGCCAAGCAGGAAACACCATCAAAGCATTCCTGACAGATGGCTGTCAAGCCTCCGCTTAAAGACCTCCAAAGAAGGAGACTCCACCACACTCCTTGGCAGCAAATTCCACTGTCGAACAGCTCTTACTGTCAGGAAGTTCTTCCTGATGTTTAGGAATCCACTCCTAATTCCAGGTCATCCCACCCCATTAAACATTCCCTGTAATTTATTAACCGACAACAGTTTTGTGGAATCAACAGTATTAGATGGACTTTAAAAAACAGAAGGAAGCCAAACAGTAGAGTTGAAACCTGAGACTGTGGGATCTTGGAAAGACCACCTTTCATTCCATTCCTTTCCTTACTAAAAATGAAGTCTGCCATGGTTTTGAAGGTATTCTTGAAGGTGCCTGGACAATCCTTAGGGGAACAGAGAACGAGCAGCTTGCCCTGTCTCCTACTCGGACTGAAATTAATTAATATTGTTATGGGGGAGGGGAGTAAGACTCCCCCAATATCTCTGGATTCAGTAACAGGGTTAGAATTTAAGCAAATCCCATAATTCCTGGCTTTAGTAAATGTTGGAGTTTAGCCAATGGATTTGTTGTTGTTGTTCAGTCGTTCAGTCGTGTCCGACTCTTCGTGACCCCATGGACCAGAGCATGCCAGGCACGCCTATCCTTCACTGCCTCCCAGTTTGGCCAAACTCATGCTAGTCGCTTCGAGAACACTGTCCAACCATCTCATCCTCTGTCGTCCCCTTCTCCTTGTGCCCTCCATCTTTCCCAACATCAGGGTCTTTTCCAGGGAGTCTTCTCTTCTCATGAGGTGGCCAAAGTACTGCTGGAGTCTCAACTTCAGGATCTGTCCTTCTAGTGAGCACTCAGGGCCAGGATTTCCTTGAGAATGGATAGGTTTGATCTTCTTGCAGTCCATGGGACTCTCAAGAGTCTCCTCCAGCACCATAATTCAAAAGCATCAATTCTTCGGCGATCAACCAATGGATTTAGAAGGGTAAAAATACAAGCTGGACTTTTTTCCTGACTAGGGGGTGCGCTATCACGAAACAAAGGCAGTCATTAACCTATCAAGAAAGCAATCAACAAGGCAGAAGACTTTCTGCTGGACGCAGGGGGGAACTCCCCACAGCCATCAGATGGTGGGCAGACAGCAAAGCAGTTTAGGATTTAAGGGTGGATGACATAAGGAAACAAGGGGAAAGTGTCAGCTTTGCAAGCGGTTTGGCAATGCAGGGAAGGGTATGTGTGTCTCAGCCCCATATGGGCTGGCTGGGACAAGGACACATACAGCATGGCTGATTTCTCCACCTGCAGACCCAGGCCTGCTGCACCTTGGGGCGTAATGCTGGGATCCTCCTCCATTCAGGCTCAGGTTGTTGTTTAGTCGTTTAGTCATGTTCAACTCTTCGTGACCCCATGGACCAGAGCACGCCAGGCACTCCTGTCTTCCACTGCCTCCCGCAGTTTGGTCAGACTCATGTTGGTAGCTTCGAGAACACTGTCCAACCATCTCTGTCCTCTGTGTCCCCTTCTCCTTGTGCCCTCCATCTTTCCCAACATCAGGGTCTTTTCCAGGGAGTCTTCTCTTCTCATGAGGTGGCCAAAGTACTGGAGCCTCAACTTCAGGATCTGTCCTTCCAGTGAGCACTCAGGGCTGATTTCCTTCAGAATGGATAGGTTTGATCTTCTTGCAGTCCATGGGACTCTCAAGAGTCTCCTCCAGCACCATAATTCAAAAGCATCAATTCTTCAGCGATCAGCCTTCTTTATGGTCCAGCTCTCACTTCCATACATTACTACTGGGAAAACCATAGCTTTAACTATATGGACCTTTGTCGGCAAGGTGATGTCTCTGCTTTTTAAGATGCTGTCTAGGTTTGTCATTGCTTTTCTCCCAAGAAGCAGGCGTCTTCTAATTTCATGACTGCTGTCACCATCTGCAGTGATCATGGAGCCCAAGAAAGTAAAATCTCTCACTGCCTCCATTTCTTCCCCTTCTATTTGCCAGGAGGTGATGGGACCAGTGGCCATGATCTTATTTTGATGTTGAGCTTCAGACCATATTTTGTGCTCTCCTCTTTCACCCTCATTAAGAGGTTCTTTAATTTAATTTAAAGAGGTTGTATGTATATGTAAATAAACCATACATCATAAAGACACCACCGTCTCCGCTGTGCCTCATTTCCAAAAAGAGACACATTGGTATGTGTGCGTAGTACCCCTGGATTGTCACACTGCTCAGAAATTGGTGTGGCATGTAACAATATTCTTCCCCACCACCCCTGTTTGCATCTCCCTTACTTTCTGCTGTCGTTTCCTACGCCAATGTTTAGACTGTCAGCTCCTTGGGGCTGGGAATGCACATTGTGCAACACACGAGGAATGCTGATGTGAACACAGGAAGCTGTTATCATCTACAAAATCTTTCCCAGATCTACCTATAAATGTCAGGGGCTGCACTTTCTGGATGCAAAGCAGGGGTTCTATTATAGAGCTAGACTTCTTCTCTGTGGCATCATCTCCAAAAAGGGTTTTGTGGTTCTAAACTCACAGGTGTTGGCTGTCCGCAGAGAATCCAGTATCTCAAACCCCTCAAAAGTCAAGGCCTGAAGCGAAGTTTGCTAGTTTCTAATAAAGGCTCTGGAAAGTAGGCCAAGTGGTCAGGGTAAGGGATTTCTTCAGAACAGCCTGTCCCTTCCTTTGTGGCCCCGATTCCTCCATTTCCCCTTGCAATGTTATCGAGAACCCTTCATATTGCTTAGAAGATGACATTAAATCAAGGTAGAATATTGTATGTTCTTTATTTATATTAATTACATATTCTGCAAGCACAAATTAAAATCTCATTGCATACACCCTCTTTTGCATTCTAAAAGCTGTGTAAACCTAGCGTGGAATCCAGACTTAAGCAGAGGTTTAGACAAAACAAAATGAACTCTTATTATGCAGACTGGAATTTTTCTATGTATACAGTTCAGGAACACTGCATAGCATTTAGACCAACCTCCTCTAAAGATGGTGCCCTCCTGGTACTTTGCCCTACAGCTCTCATCAACCCTGCATGGACTGGCTGGGGCTGATGGACACTGTAGTCCAAAACATTCAGAGGGCACCAGGCTGAGGAAGGCTGATTTAGACAGTGGACAGAATGCACAACTACAGCATCTTTGAATAGTTGTGTCCCACTTGACAAGAGTTTTTGAATTCTGCTGGGGGGGGGGAGATGTAATATGAAACCTTTTGGCATGCTCCCTGGGAAAGAGACTTTAGCAGGGGTTTTGAACTGATCTAATCTGGGTCAGCCAGAGGGAGGTGTGTCAACTTTGGTGTACTTTGGAACACCCACAAAAGTGAGGTACTTTGTCGGACATGGCCTACAAAAGTGTGTGCATGTGTTATTTTTCAAAGCTTTCTTATACGGTTTATTTTTTGCTCTTGAACTCATTGTTTGAGAGGAAACAGAGTGTTGTATGCCATGGAAAACATGCCTTTTCCCCCAGCCCGAGATTTTATCTTCTGGGTTTTCAGTCTTCTCCCTATTTTTATGTATCACTTAGTTTTATGTTGAACCAGCCCTGAGCCAGTTCCCAGGAGTGAATGGAATTATCTTGCAGCCTGAGTCACGACAGCAACACACCACTTCCGGATTTGTGCTCTCGGGATTCTATAACAGTTTTCACAAAAGTGTTTAACAAATTATCAGTGATGGGCTTCTTGGTAAATGTCATGTTCTAAGGTGGTGTTAAAAGCCACCCTCTATTTTCCTTAAATTTCGACCGGCTCCTCAAAAGGTCAAATTGCTAGACTGCCTGCCTGAACAGACTTCTTGGTCACACAATCATTAGCCACTAGTTCCAGTTCTCGCTTTGCAGATGTTCAGCTCTAGATAAAAAGTCAACTCAGAAGAAATACCAACAGACTTAAAAAAAAAAAAACCCAAACAAAAACACCTGAGTTTCTTCCTCCCCCCTTAAGCTCACGTGCTTCCATATGGTGCTGGGCTACGAGGCACAGCTGCATTTGCTGCCTAGAAATGACTTCCCATCTCAAAGAAGACATGTTTCCCCTGACAGCTGCTCACATGATTTGCTTTGCATGATGTGGCAACATTCTCCACGAAATCAAAGGGAAATCCTGCAGAAAACCCCCATTTTCCTTTTGTGGTTTTTGTTTTTTTGTTTTTTGCAAAAGTTGCAAAAACTTCTCTTCCTAAGAGAAAGCTAGTGTTCTGCCATCTTCTAGTCATCAAAATCAGGAATGTCGTCATAGGAATAGCCCCTGTAGCCTTTGGAAGCAAAATACGCAATACGCAAATGATAGAAGCCAGGAAGGAACACCAGGATTCCGATGATCAGGACAGGAATCGCTCGATCAGTTCCCTGGGGGAAAAAAAAGAGAATAAGGTTTTTTTTTTTTCACATATTGGCATGGAATAGCTAGGCTTCTCTATACCAGGCAACATGCAGCTAGATGTGCAGACTGAGGTGAGGAGATGTGCAAGTTCTGCCTGCAATGGCCCGTTCACACATTCAAAGTTGCAACCATCATCTGACAAAATATTGCACAGGAAAACCAACACGAAGACTGTGAAAGCCAGAGGGGGCAGGCCACCCAGTCCAAACTGGGACCATTCACACCAGCCCCCTTTCTTTCTCGCTTCCTCCCACATCACCCCAACCACAATGTACTTAAGTGGGTACAGGTATAGTACTTAAAACATTGCAAGGGGTTGGACTAGATGACCCTTGGGGTCATTTCCAACTCTACAGTTCTGTAATCCTGGATGTTTCCAACAACACACACATATTAGAAAGGAACACAAACTTTTCCCAAGGTCACCACCAAATTGAATTTTGGGATGAGGGTATTCCAGTATGTAAGGTAAAGGTAAAGGGACTCCTGACCATTAGGTACAGTCATCTCTGACTCTGGGGTTGCGGCGCTCATCTCGCTTTACTGGCCGAGGGAGCCAGTGTACAGCTTCCGGGTCATGTGGCCAGCATGACTAAGCCGCTTCTGGCGAACCAGAGCAGCGCACGAAACACCGTTTACCTTCCCGCTGGAGCGGTACCTATTTATCTACTTGCACTTTGACGTGCTTTTGAACTGCTAGGTGGGCAGGAGCTGGGACCGAGCAACAGAGCTCACCCCATCGCGGGGATTCGAACCGCCGACCTTCTGATCGGCAAGCCCTAGGCTCTGTGGTTTAACCCACAGCGCCACCCGCGTCCTATTCCAGTATGTAGAGATCAGTTAAAGACTCTGGATAGAAGACAAAAGCCACTCACTCCAATATCCCCAAACGACTTGTTGTCTGGAAATCCATGCCACTAAGTAGTCCAGCTCTTGATCCCAATGTCATGAGAGAAATGCAAGGGGGAGAACCCCCAAGATCAGTCAATGGCATTTTAAAGGAGGGTGGGGGAGCTTCAGTGTGTGGTCAATGCCATGGCACTTATGTACTGCTTTCTGGCTTCCTACTGAGTCATCTGTTTGCCACTGTGAGAACAAAGTGCTGGACCAGTTGCAGGAAAGAGGACTCTCCTGATGCCCGGCCTCATGTGCTCAAGTGCCTGAAGCGGAGTGCTGCATTCCTTCCTCCATGAGGAAATGTGGACGGTGCAATGTCTCCACATGTGGAATGCGCCCGTCCTCGGCTCTGGGCTTTCAAAAGTGTGAGAAAAGGAAGCAAAACTCACTCAGAATCCCCCTCTGCTTCACCTTAGTTCAGAACATCCAAACTGTTGTCATGCCCATGGAACAGCCTGAAGGAACATAACACACACTTCTTCTTTTTTTAAAGTATTTTTATTAAAGATTTCTTGATTTACAAAAGTATGTGCAATGTCTCTCTCTCGTATTTTTTCCATGTATCATTTTTACAAATCAGTTTCATTTGTTGAGACATTGGGAAGAAGAGGGGGAAAGAGGTGGACCTGTGTGACGATGTTTCTATTTTACTTAATATATGGAGAGACCTGTCAGGAATAAGCATGGACTAATGGTACCAAATAGTATGGGAAACAGCCTTACTAGAAAAATTAACCAATAAGCTGAAACTGACACGGGGACAAATAGAAGAAGACGCCTTCACCCCGGTATGGCTCCCCTTTATCACACACACAGCCCAACAAGACAATGACAAAAATCCACCAACAGCATACAAATCAATATGGCTAACCTGATCCAAAACACCCACCCACCCCACTCATACATGAAAACAAAGACCACCACAGCCAACCACAAATGAACAAACACACAAACTTCTAAAGTTTAGCAAGTTAACAACTTGACACCTGTTTAACTACAAGATCACCTTCCCCCTTTATGTGCCCGCTGGGCTGCTTCGATCAGTGGAACTGGCATTGCTACAAGTACCACATAATGCCTTTCTTGCATTTGTAAGAATTCAATCTTTTAGTGTGACAGTACCTACACTCTGGAACTCCCTGCCTATTGACAACAGGCAACCACCTTCACTGTACCCTGTTCAGTGCCTGCTAAGAACATTCCTGTTTAGGCAAGCCTAGCCAGATGTTTAGAAATTTACGCAATGTGCTGTTACTTTAAATTATTGTTGTTAATTTTTCCTATTGATAATTTTACCTTTTAATCTTTTCTGTAAACTGCTTTGAGGTCTTTTTGCTTTTTACAATCAAGCGATGCACAAATTTTGTGAAATAAATACCTAAGTCTAGTTTTATCTGGTCCCAGGATGGGAGAAGAAGAAGAAGAAGAAGAAGAAGAGTTTGGATTTGATATCCCGCTTTATCGCTACCCGAAGGAGTCTCAAAGCGGCTAACATTCTCCTTTCCCTTCCTCCCCCACAACAAACACTCTGTGAGACTTCAAAGAAGTGTGACTAGCCCAAGGTCACCCAGCAGCTGCATGTGGAGGAGCGGAGACGCGAACCCGGTTCACCAGATTACGAGTCTACCGCTCTTAACCACTACACCACACTGGAGACCTCTTGGCGAGTGGGGAGTGCAAGAGCTGTAACAGGTCACTAACTACAACTTCTTCAATGCACACATAGAGACCCTACTGGTCAAAACTGAGACAAAATGGCAACCCCTCAGTTACTGTGCCCGCAAAGTCCCTTCCAAATCCTGCACCCGTACAGGGCAGCTCCACAAGAATGCAATTTTGATGTCTTGTATCTCAGTTAGTTTATGAGTGTTCCAAGGCCAGGTCAGCCCTGGCAGAAGAATTGAGCGACTTACTCCTTTGCTGATGTATCCTGCCAGGAGCAGAGCCCCAATGATAATGAGAAGGGTGCCAATCAGGAACAGCACAGTGGCCAGAGCAATGGCTTTGTAGGGAATCTTGGGGGGGCTCCTCTTGAACTAAAGGAGGAAGAAGAGACAGGTCAGCATCAGAAGCATCACTGGCCACGTTCAACCCGGTTATGAAAGCATCACAGTTCTGAAGGCACTTCCATGGAACCACTAGAGCCGCCAGCATGGATGGCTTGGGCAGGAGGAGTAGACAAACGTGTAGAAGTCAGGCTGGTCAGCGGGAGATGAGATGAACCTGCATGTTCACACACAGGATGATCCTCAAGGATCTGAAGGCGAGGTTAGTCCATCGGCATCAAACTCCACTGAGAGTTTCAGAACAGTGGGCTAGACAGACTCTGGGCCAGACCCAACAAGGTCACTGAAAGGGGCAATTACAGTCGCCCCCCCCCCAAATGCTATGTGCATTAAAAGGTAAAGGTAAAGGGACCCCTGACCATTAGGTCCAGTTGTGTCTGACTCTGGGGTTGCGGCGCTCATCTCGCGTTACTGGCCGAGGGAGCCGGCGTACAGCTTCCGGGTCATGTGGCCAGCATGACAAGCTGCTTCTGGCGAACCAGAGCAGTGCAAGAAACGCCGTTTACCTTCCCGCCGGAGCAGTACCTATTTATCTACTTGCACTTTGACGTGCTTTCGAACTGCTAGGTGGGCAGGAGCTGGGACCGAGCAACGGGAGCTCACCCCGTCGCGGGATTTGAACCGCCGACCTTCTGATCAGCAAGCCCTAGGCTCTGTGGTTTAACCCACAGCGCCACCCGCGTCCCTGCATGCATTAGCTACGTGCATTAGCTGCAGGTAAACAATGGGGAGGCTGAAGAGGAAGGGAATCTTTCCTGAGGATACAAGTTGGAACCTAACTCCTTCAGATAAATGTTGAATAGTACTCCAGAGCCAGTGATGTAACCAGGCAATGGAGCCAGTGGTATGGGTGGGTGGGTGGCTTTCAGGCCGCATCTAAGCAGCCCAGATGAACTCTCTTTTTAACACTGGAACAGCCCAGCAAAAACAAACAAACGAAAACTCCTTGCATGGGCAAAGGAGCAACTTCTTCCACTGGTAGAAGGAGTACACGCAGATTTGATTATCCTGGAATGCTCCCAACACAGGTGCTGCCCACCCAGGAGGGTTCTGCTGTACTGGCTTGAAGTGTCACTGCCAATGGAGTGGTGATGGTAGAAGAACAGGTGAAAAGCATAACCTAAGGACACAGGCAATTGCCAGGTCTCCAAGGAAAAGCCTCCTAGGGAGCAAATGTTACCGGAAACTCCTCTGCATGAAACCTGGGATAAACGCTGCCAGCCTGGGCTGGGCAGCCCAGCGGCCTGCCTTCAGTACAAAGCTACTTTGTACGTTCAGCCAATATAGCAGGCAATTCCAGGTCTGCCTTAATACTACGACCAGCCAGTGTGACAATGCTGCCTCCAAGTGGCCCACTTTTAATGCATCTTCACAAACACACAAAACAGAAACAAAATAAAAAATTCCTTCGAGTAGCACCTTAGAGACCAACTGAGTTTGTTCTTGGTATGAGCTTTCATGTGCATGCACACTTCTTCAGATACACTGAAACAGAAGTCACCAGATCCTTAAATATAGTGAGGGAGTGGGGAGGGGTATTACTCAGAAGGGTGGTGGGAATGGGTGATCAGCTTAACGGCTGCAATTAGTCTTGCAGGGAAAGGCAAGGGGTGAGATGGCTAAAGATAGCTTTGTTATGTATAATGAGATAAGAATCCAATGTCTTTGTTCAGACCAGGTTTCTCCATGGTTTTAAGTTTGGTGATTAGTTGTAATTCAGCCACTTCTCTTTCCAGTCTATTTCTGAAATTTCTTTGTATTAAGACAGCTACTTTGAGATCTTTTATAGAATGTCCTGGGAGAGCGAAAACCCCAACCAACCCTGGAACAGAAATGAAACGTTGTGGGTGTGTTTGCCGCCCTCTCACCCCAAAACCCAATTTCCACTCTGATGGTAATATCTCCATTTGGGACTGGCTTGCTTTTCATCCCTTTTCTGAAATTATCACCTGCAAATATCAGCTCCCCATTTAGACCTGAATCTCCTCGTCTGGTCTTGGCAAACCAGGATGCTTGAGGGAGGAAGTTGCCCATCTATAGTAAATGCAGAGTGAAGTTACAGGGAAAGCTTCCTCCTCTGGAGCCAACACCCCACCCCCAAGAAAGAAAGAAAGAAAGAAAGAAAGAAAGAAAGAAAGAAAGAAAGAAAGAAAGAAAGAAAGAAACAAACAAACCCACCTTCGCCCATCTCAAGTGACTCTTAAGGAACAGCATGAACAGTTGTGCATTTGCACCAGTGTTCACAAATCTTGCCTTGGCTTGCAATGGTGGAGTCATCTACCCCTCTACAATCCTGAGCCTCCTAGCCTGTGCAGAGGAATCAGGAGAGCCGGGTGGGCTGTCTGTTTTATGCTGCAGTTTTGAGTAGAGAAGGTACAGCAGAAGAGGCTGCTGCTAACGCTTACATCCTCTAAGCTGCTGTGGAAATGCAACCTTTTGGGATGGGAGGAAGAGGCAGGCGTGTCTGAGCTCTCAAAGCAAGGAAATGAGCAAGGAGGCCAGGCTTAAGCATACAGGAACTGCTTATTTGCGTTCATAGGGGCCTTTAACCTTTCAATAGCAACGCCAAGATGTTGACTAGGTTAACCCAAAGTACAAAACCCCTTTGGGTTATACAGAATGCTCCAGTCCCAGTAAATGGCTGCATGTAATAGCAGGAAGATACTGCCACCTTGTAAGGAACATCTGAACGCAAGTGAGGATCACAACACAAGAGGAGGTGGCGCTTCTGAAATGCAAGGTATTCGTTTTGTCCTGGTTCTCTCTCTCCCCCTCCCTCCATTTTACCTGCAGGTCAATGTAGCCTTCATCTGTGCTCGCAAGCTTGGAATATTTCACTTTGCTGCTGGGGATCGAAGCTGCCAGGTTAGTTCGGGATGGCATCTTTACCAGTAGGAAGCATCAGCACCTACAGCCTGGGAGAGAGAGAAAAAAAGCTCTTGAGGGGATGGGAAGAGAATAGGAACAGCGGATTTTAATGCAGGAGAGGAACTGAGACAACCAAGAAAAGGAGCCTATGTTACTAAGGGCTTGTTTACATTTGAGCATTAGTTGTTAATCTGTAAGAACAGTGTGCTGGATCAGGTCAATGGCCCACCTAGTCTATCCTCCTGTTCTCACAGCGGCCAACCAGGTGCCTGTAGGAAACCCATAAGCAGGATTTGAGCTTAAGCCCTCAAACAGAGAAGTTCCCAGCTGCATTGGCCCACATTTTAAGTCACACAGAGGTTTCAAACGAAAGGAAACCAAAGAAAACTCAGACCATATAGACTTAGAGGAAGGTCTCTGGACTACTTTCAGTGTGGTGTAGTGGTTAAGAGTGATAGACTCGTAATCTGGTGAACCGGGTTTGCATCTCTGCTCCTCCACATGCAGCTGCTGGGTGACCTTGGGCTAGTCACACTTCTCTGAAGTCTGGGGGAGGAAGGGAAAGGAGAATGTTAGCCGCTTTGAGACTCCTTCAGGTAGTGATAAAGCAGGATATGAAATCCAAACTCTTCTTCAGCCATAGATGGGGGGCTCACAATGTGTAGAGATGCAGTTTTAAAGCATGCATGGAGAATGCAGGGCAGACAATCCTGTTTAAAAACCAGAGTTGCTCCTGGCACAGATATGCCACTAGAAGCCAGAATGGCCCTGGTGGAAAGGCTGAACCAGTTGCCTGGGGAAATTGCGAAGGAGGTTTAGGGGTGAATAAGTCCTAGCCCTCCACCTGCTGTGCTATTTTAACACTGCAAACTGCTTTGACCCTGGACTTTATAAAGCCCTGTAATTTCTTCCTGCTGGGGATCGAAGCCCTGTGGTTTTTATGCCATTAGCAAGTTACATTGTAAGCTATATCCACAGAGCTTGAATCAGCAGCTTTTGTTTTCGGGGTGGGGTGGGGGGTGGGTGGGAGGAGGCTTCCAAGGAGCAAAAACATCCAAGGAGTGAAAATATCTGGCCCAATGCATTCATCTTGCTAGTACAGCCACAATGCTCTCTCTCTCTGGTTCTTCCTGATGTGTCAAACAGTGATTCTCAAACTTGGGTCCCTAGCTGTTGTTGGACGATAACTCCCATCATTCCTAGCTAGCAGGATCAGTGGTCAGGGTGATGGAAATTGTAGTTTAAGAAACATTGTGTTAACAGAACTCAAGCTGACACCCCCCCCAAATTCCTGCAAACAGGAGAATTACATTTGAATAAACAGGGGAAATACACCAGGTATTCTGGCCAGGGCTAGGCTAACACGCTCATCAAGAATATATTGTTTTGTTACTTCTAGCTCACTCTTCCTCTTGATAGCTATCCATGGAAGCTAACAACTGTAGTTAAACGTAAGTCATAAAAACAATAATTAAAATGTATAAAAAATTAGCAAGAATAATAAATTAAGATCTAGGAGGCACCAATGGAGCCTGGAAGCCAGCATTAACTGTAGCATTTCCCTTTCTCGCTGCCCTCAGCTCAGTTTAAAGAAGCCCTCAGCTCAGTTTAAAATCCCACTTCACCCGTAATGATCATTGAGGTAACAAATATGACCTCAAAAGCACTTTGATTATTCAAAGCAGTCACACACAGTTTCATTTTTTAGTTATTTACACAATGGTCCTATACCTCTACAGACACAAGAATAATTCTGCTCCAATGTGAGCAGCATGGTCCCCTCTCTTCACCACTCCCTGCCACACACACAAACAAACACACACACACACAGATTCCATGAGACTCCAGCCATTTCAGACGCAGAGTGAACCTTTTTCTGCAGCAACATCTCAAGTGGTGTCAGGTATCCAGCCTCCACTCAGCTAGCTTAAAGAAAGGCTCAAATTTCTCAATGTTTAAAAAAAAAAACTACTAAGATGACAGCTTCCTAGAAGGCACTGAAGTGGCTAATTGAGAGAAGGTGGTGACTGACCCCAAACCAACTGACAATTTCCATAGATGAACTTGGGAGGGGGACCCCCACCCCAATACTCTATTCACCACATCTCTCCCCCTCTCTCTGGATCAACTTATCCTAGTCATCCGTGTCACACTAAGGAGTTAACAGAGCTTTGCTTTTGGAGTTAAGCTTTAAGAAAGCTGGAGGGCTTGATCCATTCAGTCCTATTCTGGAGTCAGAAAGGTGTTCCTGGAAAAGTGTGCCCACTTTCAAAATCCCTTTAGAGCACCACATCAGCAGTTTAGCACCCAAAAGCACATTGGAAGTACCTCCCAGGGCAGAGGAATGCAGAATCGGCATGCAGCAGATCCTAGTCTGACCCAAACCACAACACCATGCAGGCTTCTGCACCTCACCTCTATGTGACTCAAGACAGCAAAATAGAGGGTGTGATCCAACAAAGGGGAAAGCTTTGCCAGAGCATCTTCACACTAGGAAGGAGAAGTTCAAAGAGTCATTTGTGGTTGGTAAAGCCAGTGATTCTGGTCCTTCAGCCCCACCCTTGTGCAGTTTAAAAAGGCAGTCCCTGTTTCCACTGCTGCTCCAGTGCACAACAACTCGGTTATTTCTATTCTGGCCAAATTAAGAGCATAAGACAGAACAACAAGGGTCCATCTAGTCCAGCATCCTGTTCTCATATGGTCAACCAAATATCTGTGGGAAACACGCAAGCAGGATTCGAGCACTCTCCCCAGTTCGGAAAAATCTTGCTACAAAATGTCCCACTTCTAAAACTATATACACTGGGGTTCTTTTAAACTTCTTTCTGCAAATATAAGCCAAACACCTAATTTTAAAAACAGTGACAGAAGTCAAGATACCATTATCATCCAAAGCTACATTGTTTTGTCAATGCCTGAAGACTGCATGGAACTTTAGAAAGAAAAACTGGAGCAAAACACGCTTCCAAAAAACGAGTCGAAACAAATGAGAGATGCCTACAATTTAAGCAACACCAGGCAGCAGAAGAGCTCCCACATGGATCCCATTTACAGAAATGTTCTCACCCTTGTGGAGCTTTATGCTGCTCTTTCCCCCTTTTAAAATCATAATTTATTTTTATTTTGCAAGCCGCCTAGATAATTTTATGTACAAAGGTGACCACAACATCAACTTAATAGTAAACAAACACACCAGCAGCAACAGTAGCCCTCAAATTCCCCAATGATGAGATATTCAGCACCTTAAATTGTTTTAAAACACACTCCTGCAATTTGGTGGCTCCAGATGCTTTGAATGACATCTAGAGAGGACCAGGGTAGAGTGTCAAACTAGGATCTGCGTAAACTAGGGTTCAAATCCCCACTTGGCCACAAAGCTCTCTGGGCGATGCAGGGCCAGTGACACACTCTCAGCCTAACAGGGTTGTTTTGGGGATAAAATGGAGATGAGGAGAACTATGTATGTCACCTTGAGCTGCTTGCGGGGAAGGCGGGGGCATAAATGTAGTCAGCAAATGAATTTTGATTTATTTATTTTTGTCGTAGGTGCTGTTTTTAAGTAGCGAATCAAGGATGCTCCAGAATCTGGCACCAGATGCAGAATGCAAACAGGAGCAGACAATGGCCTCTGGGGGAAGAGCAGCTGCTTCCCAAGAAATGAGCAACCCCCAAGAAAATAAAGAAAGAAAAACCCCCACAGCATTTTCACCACTGGACGGGCATTTTGCTTTCATCCCGCCTCCTTTGGACCAGGGTTCAAATCACCCACTCGGCCATGGAGCTTGCTGGGCGACGTCTCGGCCGAACCTACCTCACAGGGTTGTTGTGAGGATTCAACTAGGAAGCCGCCCGCCACCTTGAGCTCTTTGGGGGCAGGGACGGCCCAAGGATTGCTGGAACCTCCCCTCCCCTCCCCCGCCCGCCCGCCCCCCTACCTGCAGGCCAGCGCCATATCTCCGCTCCCGGCGGCAGGAAGAGGAGGCAGCGAGACCCGCTTCTGTCGCGACGATTCAGCTGACTGTCCCCCGCCACCCCGACCGGAAGTTTACGCTCCTCGCGCCAGAGCCGCTTCCGGGTCAAGACGCCTCCGTCTGATTGGGTGCTGCCGAAGTTGGCCCCGCCCTCGGACGGCAGGCGCTGTTGAACCAAGGGCCGCCACAAGGGGGCGCTCCACGCCCAGGGATTTGTCTCGCCTTGTTTGCGCCGTTTCTAGGATCATATTTATGGGTGTTTTTGATACCGTATTGCGCTGTAATGGTGTAACGATTTATTTATTATTATTGCATTATTAATTATTATTATTATTATTATTATTACTACTACTACTACTACTACTATTATCCTGCCTATCTGGCTAGGTTTCCCCAGCCACTCTTGAGGGCTCAAAGGTGAAGGGTTGTTGTTTAGTCGTTTAGTCATGTCCAACTCTTCGTGACCCCATGGACCAGAGCACGCCAGGCACGCCTATCTTCACTGCCTCTGCAGTTTGGCCAAACTCATGTTAGTAGCTTCGAGAACACTGTCCAACCATCTCATCCTCTGTCGTCCCCTTCTCCTTGTGCCCTCCATCTTTCCCACATCAGGGTCTTTTCCAGGGAGTCTTCTCTTCTCATGAGGTGGCCAAAGTACTGGAGCCTCAACTTCAGGATCTGTCCTTCTAGTGAGCACTCAGGGCTGATTTCTTTGAGAATGGATAGGTTTGATCTTCTTGCAGTCCATGGGACTCTCAAGAGTCTCCTCCAGCACCATAATTCAAAAGCATCAATTCTTCAGCGATCAGCCTTCTTTATGGTCCAGCTCTCACTTCCGTACATTACTACTGGGAAAACCATAGCTTTAACTATAGGACCTTTGTCGGCAAGGTGATGTCTCTGCTTTTTAAGATGCTGTCTAGGTTTGTCATTGCTTTCTCCCAAGAAGCAGGCGTCTTTTAATTTTGTGACTGCTGTCACCATCTGCAGTGATCATGGAGCCCAAGAAAGTAAAATCTCTCACTGCCTCCATTTCTTCCCCTTCTATTTGCCAGGAGGTGATGGGACCAGTGGCCATGATCTTAGTTTTTTTTGATGTTGAGCTTCAGACCATATTTTGCGCTCTCCTCTTTCACCCTCATTAAAAGGTTCTTTAATTCCTCCTCACTTTCTGCCATCAAGGTTGTGTCATCAGCATATCTGAGGTTGTTGATATTTCTTCTGGCAATCTTAATTCCATTTGGGATTCATCCAGTCCAGCCTTTTGCATGATGAATTCTGCATATAAGTTAAATAAGCAGGGAGACAATATACAGCCTTGTCGTACTCCTTTCCCAATTTTGAACCAATCAGTTGAAGGATTGGTATGAAGTAAACAATTCAATTTGTTTTCTTGTTTAAAATTCAGCCGCTGAACCAAATTCAAAAAAACATTTTTTTCTTAGATAAGAGTTATGAGCTTGGAGGATCAGGGGGATGTGACAGATGTAGATTATATCTTCATTTCACTAAGGCTTTCCGCAAATCCCATGAAATTCTCTTCCAACTCCACAATTCTGATTCTATAATTTATCTGAAGTCTCTGCAGCTCAGCACATTGTCCCCTACAGGACAGATAGGACCAATTTATGCAGCAGTTGAAATATGAAATTCTGTCCTGCAAAAGGGAGTGATAGCCACCAACTTGAATAGCTTGAAAAGACAAATGCATGGAGGGCTAATAGTCATGATGGCTATGCTCTGCCTTGTTTGAGGGAATACCTGTAGTTTCAGTGGTAGTTGCCAGAAGCGGCAGGAGAGGGTCTGGTGTTCAAATCCTGCTTGTGGGTTTCCTGTTAGGACATCTGCTTGGCCACTGTGAGAACAGGATGCTGGACTAGATGAACCACTGGCCTGATCCAGCAGCCTCTTATGTTCTTCAAATACAACAAACATCACAGCCTGCGTTTCAGGTGTGTCATTTAACTCAGTGGGACTTCTGGGTAGGCATGCGTAAGATTCAGTGTTTTAAGGCAGAACAGAATACAAGTTTACATCGTGATACAGTTCTTTCATAGCTCATGGAAAGTATTGGTGTCACTCCATTTGAGTTTGACCAGGCCACAGTGGGTGCCCTGTGTCTAATTCTGCAGACCAGAAATTGAGATCTAAAATTGACATGTCCAGAGGGTGGCACATAGGAGACAGCCACAGGAAGTATAAGAGTTGGGAATATTTATAGCTTGGAAAAACTAAAGGACTGTCACAAGCACAATGAACAATTTTTTTAAAAAATGGGGGGGGGGATCTGGACTAATGAATTCAATCAAATCTTTTTTCTTACATGTTAGGAAAGCTTCCAGACAGTTCTCTCAAGTGAAACGAATTGCTTCAGGAGATGGAGGGCTCTCCTTTCCCAAGGTTTTTAAAGACACTGGATGGCTACCAGAGTTCCCAGATTTCCTGTAACAACCATCACTGATGAACTTTGAGATCTTTCAACTTATTGAGGCCCATGGTTAAGTGCACAAAGGCTTCTGCCCCTTAACTCCCACTGCATACCAACACACCTAGCCCTCTGGTGTTGGGTATCCGACAGCTTTGAGTAAGAGGTTGCAGTCCAATTAAAGCTAATTATTTTCAGCATTCGAAGTTAAACCTGAGGATTGTTGTATATCATACACCACCAAACTCAGCCCTCCATGTTTTGGGACTACAACTCCCATCCATCCCTAGCTAACAGGACCAGTGGTCAGGGATGATGGGAGTTGTAGTCCCAAAAATCTGGATGGCTGAGTTTGGGGGTGCCTGTTGTATATGGTTGGTTTTACTTCAAGCAGTAGTTTTTGCTGCTGTCACCCACCCTGCAACATTATGGTGAAGGACAGGTAAGAGATGTGGGCCAGTGCTGGACTAGGAGCTGCGAGACCTAGGTTCAAATCCCCACCCAGCACAAAACTCACCAGTCGCTGCCCCTCAGAGGGTTCTAAGAATAAAATGGGGAGGGAGGAAAGAGCCATGAACACCCCCATGAGCTCTTCAAAGGAAAAGTGATAGAACAGTATTTTTTAAAAAAAGCATTAAGGGAATGTTTAAGGTACAGGTATCAATTAACAAGGCACATTCAAGAGTTCAGAAAGACAAGCAATAAGTTGTCTTGAAACCCATCCTGGAGCATGGCTTACACACATTTGGAATTTGTGGAAATGCCATGGGTAGGCCATAGCAAAGTGGCAGCGTGCCAAGGTAACTGAGCTGGATTTTTTGGGATAAAATATTGCCATACCGTAGCTCTAGTTTGGGCTCCAGGACAAAGTAGGCTACATTTCATCACTATGGCTGAGTGACCGTTGCATTAACTTGCTTTCTAAACTTGGAAATGGGGACAAAATCAGTGATCCAGCTACCATACTTGGCCTTCAAACAGAACCATTAAAAAAAGGCACCCAACATTTATACACCGACCCCCAAACTTCTAAGTATGCAGGTAAGACTTCACCTGCTAGATAGGAATGGGCTGTCATCACTACCTGCACTGGCAGAAACGGCTCAGTATTGAGTAGCCACCTACCACCACACATTTCCCATAATGCCCTGGCATGTACAGCATAGCACCTCTGGGCATGTAGCCAATTAAAATGGCACTGCTTCCCAGGACCAGATATTGGGTAACCCACCCCCCTGCCCCACTCCACCCAAAACATGGAACCAGATACAGCTTTAAGCCTCGTTAAACTCCCTCCCTCTCTCAGTTCAAAGCCAGGCAGATGCAAGTTAACAAACTGAATATTCTTTATTGACAGCTTTTCAGCTCCAAGGACTCCTGCTTCAAAACAAATAATTAAAATCAATTTCTCCAATCATTACTTTTAGAAATCGAACAGCAGCCTCCTTGTCTTTTTAAATACTGTACTCCCTTTTCTGGAGTAAAGGGTTAGCTATAAAAACAAGGTATAAAAGATATGGGGAGGGAGAGGGAGGAATCTGCAAAACAAGTGAAAAAAGTATTTACACAGAAATATCTACAATTGGAACTAAGTGCATATATGATAATTCAATGCACCAAGACGGAATGGTGAACAGGCTTCCAGCAGAGGTTCTTCTTTCACAAAACCCCGATTCTTTCCACCAAATTCTTAAGATTCTTCTTGATCTTCAATCTTTGGAGCCAAATAATATTTCAAATGTCCCATGTCTGCTATCTTATATTCAACAACTGCAGGACAAAATAGACAAAAGTTAGTTTGATTTAAATTGAAACCAAAGTTAATACCAAATTAGTTTGCAGAGATAGCTTCCTAATGAAACTTACCTAGTGGGACACCTGCAGACATACTGAGGGTAACTGTAGAAGACAATGGTGTGGCTTTGGTGAAGAAGTTCAAGTACCTCAAAGCAAAAGTCAGCTGGACTGCCTCATTCATCTCTATTGTAACCTACAACAAATTAAATTTGAATTAAATATTCTATAGCACACTGTTTCAGAAGTCCAACAAACTTAACAACTGCATTAGAACTGCATTAGAAACAGCTTTATCACAAGCAAGGTTGGCAAACTGTTGTGCAAGTCAAGTTTATGGAGGGGAGAGAAGAAATTGTAAAGGACAATTAAAATCATCTCTACAACCTGCAGTTAAAACTTCACCAACTTACAGATTCTTCCTCTTTATCCACATCACTGGTTTGTGACAGTTTTATATTTCCACTTCCTAGCTCTCCAGTAGCAGAAAATTTAACACCATCTTTTGCGCAAGAGATTACAACAGCATCTCCAATGTGGCTAAGATCTCTGCAGATGCGAGCAAATTCACCAGAAGGCATTTTCACCACACAGCTGTACTCTTGTTCCTGAAAGAGCAACACAGAGCCCTACTTTGAAGCAGCATTTTCACAATGTTTGCAGGAGCAATTCAAACCAAAATATTCACTAAGGCAGAACATAAACAGTTCTGTTATTCATTAAGATCAGACGAGCAATAAAAATGTGCCTTCCTATGGAAAAAAAGAATCACTTGTTTCAATCCTCCTTGCAAGTCTCCTTCAATTCAGTTTAACAATTTCTTATGCAATCAGTTGGAAATTATTCATGAAGATGGAAATAAGATAATCCAACAAATGCTTGCTTAAATAGGAAGACAGTGTAGTTCTGTAGCAAGGAATAATTTTGTTAACTATTTTTACAGCACAAGCTTATATTTAAGCTCAGTTAATTACAATAAATTTGAATCAAAAGTGCACTTACTGGAATTCCAAGCTGTTCTACATCCAAGTCCATCAATTTCATTTCATAGTCAGACACCTTCTCCTGATCTAAGGGAAAAATGGGAGTATTAGTCAAGTATATAATCACAACACTTAAGAGATCTCCTCAGCCTAAAAAGTTTTTCAGGAAGTGCTTACTGGCCAACCTTCCCCATAATATATTAAACCTTCTTTCCAAGTTACAGGTGGGTAGTTGCGGCTCAATGTGGTGCCTTCCATAGTTCCAGTTACCAAGAACAAGAACAAACTCAGTTGGTCTCTAAGGTGCTACTGGAAAGAATTTTCTATTTTGTTTCTTCTTTCCAAGGAGAGACACTATAATGTAAAACCCGATGACAAGACCACAAGGCCCCTTCTACAGTGTTACTAGCAGAATTCATGTTGATTTTGCTTCTGGTGCTTCTATAGTTTTTCATTGGTGAGAATTCTAACATGTTTTGCGTGTGCACCAGGAAACTACTGTAGTTTCAAGAAATTATGATCACTTCATCTGTGATTCTAAATTAGCTTAGGCAGTTCAGGTAGGTAAGAATTTTATGACAGCGGCCAACTGATCTGCTCAGATAACCATCAAGTAGCCATCCTTGTTACAGATAAAGAGCTTCTAGGAAGCTGAAGTTGCATCTTCTTGGCCAGCTCCAGAATTAGAAGTTTAAAACAAAACACATCTGCAGCAGACACTTGCACAATTTTCTGTGGGATCATTCTGCATGCATGGACACTGGGACAGGGATGGCTGTGAAGAGCCTGCTTCTTTTTTTGTGGGGTACTTAAGCAGCTTATCATGACATTAGTCTCAGGAAGAAAAGAAGCAATTTTGTAAGTCAACTTTGTTAGTGTCTCTCATGTCTCTCTTTACACGGCTGCAATCTGAGAGGCACTCTCTTCCAAGTGTTCAGAAGCAAAGAGAAACATCACAATTTCCCATTAGCTTGAGCAATGTCAACTCAAGAGTAGTCTGATTTGGGCAAGTTCCCTAAATTAATATAATCTCCAGATCAAAACTTAGCTATTTTGTATGCGTGAAGTTTCAGTTACTTACTTGGTGTCTCAAACACCAAAACCAGTGTGTCTGCACTGTCTTCTGCTCTCAGGGTGATGATGTCATCATTACCTGCACACTTCAGTATTTTGGACATACTAGGAAAGAAAGAAAGATGACATATTCTTATCATTGTCTTAAAGCATAATCACTGGAAGCATACGACGACCTTACAAAGGTGGATGAAGGTAATGACTGCTCACGCCAAAACACCAGCAAGAAGCATCACACCACTATGAGATGATTACCGGTATGTTTTCAGATTTGTATGAATATCAAAACTCAATCAGGCAAGGACACCCCAGTCAAGAGCGTGTATACATTACTGTGTATGCATCTGAATCAATAGCAAATGCCTTTTGTGCCGGATTGTTGTTTCATCCACATTGTAAAACAGGGAACACCAACAAGGCAGATGCAAACCTACTTGAATATTTGACAGCTTAGGTACTGCCATCGGGTGGCGGGAAAAAAAATACGTGCAAATACGCCAGTCAAATTTTAAGGGGCCATGAGACTCATTGCTGGTAATGAGGCCTGCCTCCTCCTGGAGAAGGTGGTCTCATTCGCGACCATTAAAGGATCCGGCGCTCCTTTCCACGAGGTCCCGCCAAATCCCTTTTCAAGGAGTAGCAGCAGGATACGCCCGCCTATATTAAAAAAAAAAAACTAGAGGGGGAAACAAGCCACACCCACGGCAGGCCGCATCAACCAATCAGGGAAAAGCCAAAGACATTTGAGAACGGAACCAGCCAATCCGCTCCGCGATTCCAGCGCGCGCCAAAGGGCTTCCTTTTTTTTTTTAAACAGAAGGGGGCCCCTCCCCCTCCCGCGCGCTTTTCCCGCCAATGTCAAGAATGGCGGGACGCTTCTATTACACGTCACCCGACCGGCACCGCCACCGCCTGAGAGGTTTTAGCGCGCGCGGCTGTGTGAGGGAAACTCCCGCCTTTTTCCCCGCCGCCATCCTCCTCCTAATGGAAGGGAGGGCGGGCCGCCAGACAGGCGCGGCGCGGCGCTTCTCTTCCCTGGCCGGGCTCGGCCGCCCCTCTTCACCTGGTGAGGTTGACCCCCATGGCGATGTTCCGGTCGCAGCGGTAAGTGTCGAAGCCCTCGGAGCGGAGCGTGAGCTGCACCAGGGAGACGTGCGAGGAGTCCATGCTCTGCAGGCTGATGCCGCCCGAGCCCAGGTCCCAGCAGGCCTCGGTGATGAGGTCCTTGAGGGCCTCCAGCACCTTCTTCAGGACCGAGCCCTGGATGAGCCGCGCCTCGAACATCTCGCCGGCGGAAGGAGACGGAGAGGCAAAGAAGCGCGCGCGCACACCCTCCCACCAAGCAGCGAGCGAGAAAGAAGGCGACGCAATTTGGCGCCGGCGGGTTCCGAACGGCCGCTTTTATACCTCCCCCCCCCACACGCGCTATGCTCCGCCCACCCGAGCGTGACGCCGCCCTCTCGCGAGCCGCTCTTCCGCCGTCGGCCAATCCCGAGCATCCCTGCAAACGGAAGGCGGGTGCGAAAGGAGCTCCGGTGCGCACGCGCCGCCTGGGCAACGCCCCCACGAGTTCGCCCGCGAACAAGTGCTTTTGAGCGGGAGAACCGCGGTTACGTCGTTAAGTGGAGGAGCCAATCGCATTTCACAGGAGTTGGTCCGTCCTCCCTTAATCGGCCAATTAGAGGGAGGAGGAGGAGAAGGGGGCGGGCACCTGGGGGGAGCTCCAGTTTTCCTGCGCACTATGCCCAGGCTTGTCCGTGCTGCGGCGCAGGATACCTGTCCGGCAGAGGGGTGTACTTGCTGCGATTTTACAGTATTCACATATTGGAAACCACTTTGAGGGGTTTAAAGAAAAAAGAAAACAATCAAGCAGCGTATAAATATTATGAAATAAATAAAATATATATTTATGCATAGAGATGTGAAAGCCTGGGTGGGAGTGTAGGAAAAAAACTGGTTCCCCTCAGTTTCCCCCATCAGATTAAATTATTTTTCACAACGATTTGTAAAGCCGACCTACAAAGAACCATTGATGAAACACTCTGGAATGGTCTCTGGGCGAAGTTTTCCTTTTAAAGCCTGTATCAACCAGGATCCAGGAGCCCACTCTCAAAATTGTTTTGACTCCCGAGAGACTTTACCAAGCAATGAAGTCCATGCCCCCTTACTGCTGAAGAAAATGTGGGGAGTGAGGCTCGTTTCTGCATATGTGGTGGGAATGCAAGGTGATTAACTTTGGTTTTAATATCAAATACTACTCAGCAAACATGCTTGCTGGCCCCTCTTAGCTGTTCTCTCTTTAGAGAGCGATGCCAATCTCTCCAATACACATAAAAACCTAGTTTTAATGTTACTAGCGGCCGCCAGATTAGTTATTGTCCATCCTTGGCTCTTCACCGTGGGATGCATGTTTCACCAATCATCGCTTTGTCAGAACGCTTGAGCAGACACAGTCTAGGTTAGGGGAGGCTGCTGCAGCCGAAGATGCCAGTTGCAAAGGCAGATGAGAGGAGGAAGGGGCACTGCTGGTGGCAGCCTTTGCAAAGGCATCAGCCCAGCGCAGGCAGGCAGCGGAGAAGCACCCACATCCGGGTATCCGCGGGGCGGGGTTAGAGGAGGCTTAGGAAAGTGGCAGCAAGAGCATGCATTCAGAACAGAAGAGTCGCACGTTGCGCGGCAGCTTCCGAGTTAGCTTTGTGCGTCTTCTCCTGCAGCGTTCCATAGAAAAGGAGGGAGACATTCAGGATTACAGCGCAGCTGAGGTTTAGTTATTATTTTGTTGCATTTATACCCCACCTTTCCTCCCAGGAGTTCTGGGGAGCATACATAGTTCTCCTTCCCACTTTATCCTCACAACAACCCTGTGAGGTAGGCTAGACTAAGAGACAGTTACTGGCCCAAGGTCACCCTGTGAGCTTTATGGCCATGAGGATTCCAACCTTGGTTTCTCCCAGGACACAGTCCAACACTCCAACCCAGGGGTGCACAACCTGTGGCCCTCCAGATTTTTCTGGACTATAAGTCCCATCAGCCCCAGACAGCATAGCCAGTGATCAGGGATGATAGGAGGTGTAGTCCAGCAACGTCTGGGAGAATGTGATGCTAATGACCTATACCAAGATGGTCTAGCAGGCTTGTGTCTTGAGCGCACTGCTTTATGGAAGTGAGTCATGGGCAACTGATAACTGCCAGAAGCAACACCTCAGTGCATGCTGTTTCAGGAAGGTTTTGGGCATCACATGTCTCAAACGAAGATATGCTCTCCCAAGCGCACATTGCCAGCAGGCTTGCACCCTACAGGGAGCTGGCTTCAGGTACCAGGCCAGTTGGCAGATCCACTCTGCGTTACAGAGATGTCTGCATACCTGACGCGAAGGCTGGCGACATCAACCCCACCATGTGGGAATCCCTTGCAGATGACTGCAGTGCCTGGAGATAGATGGGTCATGTATCCACTCCACAGCAAGGACCAGTGAAGGAATGACTGTTGGGAGGAGTGCAAAGAGCATCTGCAGCAGCACAACCGGAGGCCTTCATCTGCCCCAGCTGCAAACAAACATGTCTCTCCCATATCGGTCTCTACAACCACAGCAGGCGCTGCAACTTTCCAGCGGGTTGACTTCATTCCCAAAGGTGCACTCGTCTCTGGGAGACAGACGGGTGCTAACCGTTGTGGAAGGGAGAAACGAAATAGCGCCTGAAGATACCAGGAAGTTACACCTCCCTATAATGGAGCCGTCCCTCTACACTTTTAGTTTTTTTTTAAAAAATTGAAAGATCTATGCGTAGAAGAGCGAACGGGAGCCTCCCATTGGCCCGGCCGCCTTGGCCCCGCCTCAATCCCCGGGCCCGGCCATCTCGCTGGGCGGCTCGCGCTGCGCTCGCTGCTGTTGCTGCTGCTGCTTCACTGCGCGGTGCAAAGCGGAGCGGAAGGCGAGGGTGGAGGAGCCGCAACGGGAGTGCAAGATGAGCGAGCTCCGGCAGAGGCTGGGCCGGGATGCCGACGGGCAGCAGCAGGACTCGGAGGGGAAGGTGAGCGGGCTGGCGGGCGAGGGCACGGCGGTAGTGGGTGGGACGCGCTTCTGCATAGGATCCCGGCCGCGCACGGGGGCGCTTACTAAGCTTGCACGAGATGCCTCCGGGGGTGCAGCGGTGACTCGTGGGGAGGGGAGAGCTACCTCCTCGCGGAGGGGGCGCTGCTCCTGCTTCCTATTGTTGCAATACTGATGAGTTGTTTTGTAACGAGGAGGGCCGGGGGTCCTTCCTTCCTGCCCGCTTCTCCTCTCGGGAATGCTTATAAATAAGTTTAAAAATAACGTGCGTAGGATAACGGATGCTTTAGCCTTCACCGTGCGTTCAGCAGCTTCCGAGATCGGTGTCCCCAGGGGGTGGGGGAGGGTCGTGCAAACAGGCGTGCCTTCGGTTTGGCGGAGCTGCTGTGCGATGTGTCAAACGCCAAGCCCCTTGGAAACTGCTCTCCGCAAACTTGTGTCAAGGCCTCGAAGAAAACTTGATGATTTTATATGTGTGTGTGTGTGTATGTATATATATATATATATCTATCTATGCAAAAGTGATCTGATTTTTTCTTTGTTCCTGCCACCCCAGGAGCTTCTCTGTTTACAGTTAATGAGGGCTAGAAACATGGAGAGCTCAAATGCACCTTGTTCCATTTTGAGATGAAGTTTTCATGCCACATGCCATGAACCAATACAACATACAGTTATTGGGAAATTTAAATGTCTGAGCAGCATGTGGTCATCTTGTGTGTTTTGCTCAACATTTGCTGTGCTTTCAGTTCCCATTTCTAACCTGTTCATGGCTTAAATGGTTTTTGAGGGCAAGGTTTATAAGCACAATATATGCATACACTTTATATATATATATAGAGAGAGAGAGTGTGTGTTTATGTACCACCACCTTTCTTCCGAGAAGCTCAAGGCAGAGTGCATCGTTTGCCTCATCGCAACAACCCTGTGAAGTAGGTCAGGTCGAGAGGCAGTGACTGGCTCAAGGTCACCCAGTGAGCTTCATGGCTGAGTGGGGATTTGAACCCATGGTCCCAGGGCCTAGTCCAGCACTCTTAAGCACTACTGGTTTTATATTGAGTCAGACTTCCGGCGCATTATATTCTATACCGCCAATTCTCAAACTCCACGGTTTCAGAAACCCCTCATGTTTCTCTTCACTGTTGGTATCATTTTAGGAGAGTCACAGGCTCTAGAGCAGGTTGCTAGTTAGAGCCTCTTTCAAATGGTTGGCCTTTTTGGGGGGTGGGGGGTGGGACATCACCAGCGCCATACTATGAAAATTATGGCCTCAAACTGGGAGATTGTTAGCGTATTTAGTAACCGGCCTGGTGAAGATGGCTTTTATGTCAGTCGTCAGGAAAACAGATCAACTGTAGGGCCAAGTAGAGATGTTCCTGACAGACCCACAACTTTTTTTGCGGCCTAAATGGAAATCCTGGGCCTGTTTAAGAAGCCGTGCCGTACACCTCAGCTTTCTAACGATGGGTTACACACACACACACACACACACCCCACTGGGTCACAGCTTGACTTGTGGCGTAAGAAGCGAGTCCCAAGTGCTAAAGGTCTGGTCTGAAAAGTGTGACTCCAAGGACTGGCCTTGCTCTTCCAGGTTTGAGAGGCTTGCCTGGAGATGCTGGGTGGGATTTGAACCTGGGGCCTCTAGTGTACAATGCAGTTACTGGCGATCCCAAGCGGAAGAGGCTGCCGCTGTTGCTCTCAGGTGGGAAACAGGAGGATGGACTTGGTGGGCCTCAGCCGGATCCAGCAAGAGGTGGGTGGGTGAGTAGGGCTCTTGCATTTTTTTATCACTGAGGCTGCATACCTTTAAAGAGCACACACACACACACACACACCACAGCCGCAAGGAATTCTGGGCACTGTAGTTTGCTGAGGGTTGCTGGGGGTGGTAGCTCTGCTCACAATTCTCTGAGGGAAAGAATGTGCCGTAAAAGTTATTGTGTGATTGCAGCCTGAGACAGAGGCCTCCCTTCCCTGCAGTCCTATGAAGAGTAATCTACACTGATTGCCGTGATTTATTCAGAGTAAACCTGCGTAGGACTGGGCATAATGGGTTGTATCCAGTGCTAGTCCTAATCAGAATAGACCTGTTGAAGTCAGTGGATGTGGCTGTGTTTATGTTCAGTAGTTTCGAGTTGCCTACTCTGAGTAGGACTGGTGTTGGATACAAGCCCGTGTCTTGATTCTTGCCCTGGCTGGGGATGCTCTTTGCTCAAGGCCGGCCTTACACTGGTGCAGCTAATGGATCTCCCGTCTGCAGTGTTGCAAGTAACCCAACTGCAGCAGTGCAGCCAAGAAGTGTGTGATCCCGAACAAGCAATGAGGGGCGTAGGAAAAGCAGTGGTATTATTTATGACTATTCATTGCCTTTATATCCAAGGTGCTCAAGGTGGCATATGTAGTTCTCCCCCTTGTCATTTAATCATCACAACAACCCTGTGAGGTAGGTAGGTTGGGCTGACAGGCAGTGACTGGCCCAAGGTCACCCAGGGAGCTTCATTTGAACCCAGGTCTCCCAGATCCTAATTCATCATGTGAAAGGCTGGGCTGGATGAATCCCAAACCGGAAGTAAGATTGCTGTAAAAAATATCAACAACCTCAGATATGCTGATGATACAACCTTGATGGCAGAAAGTGAGGAGGAATTAAAGAACCTTTTAATGAGGGTGAAAGAGGAGAGCGCAAAATATGGTCTGAAGCTCAACATCAAAAAAACTAAGATCATGGCCACTGGTCCCATCACCTCCTGGCAAATAGAAGGGGAAGAAATGGAGGCAGTGAGAGATTTTACTTTCTTGGGTTCCATGATCACTGCAGATGGTGACAGCAGTCACGAAATTAGAAGACGCCTGCTTCTTGGGAGAAAAGCAATGACAAACCTAGACAGCATCTTAAAAAGCAGAGACATCACCTTGCGACAAAGGTCTGTATAGTTAAAGCTATGGTTTTCCCAGTAGTAATGTACGGAAGTGAGAGCTGGACCATAAAGAAGGCTGATCGCCGAAGAATTGATGCTTTTGAATTATGGTGCTGGAGGAGACTCTTGAGAGTCCCATGGACTGCAAGAAGATCAAACCTATCCATTCTTAAAGAAATCAGCCCTGAGTGCTCACTAGAAGGACAGATCCTGAAGTTGAGGCTCCAGTACTTTGGCCACCTCATGAGAAGAGAAGACTCCCTAGAAAAGACCTGATGTTGGGAAAGATGGAGGGCACAAGGAGAAGGGGACGACAGAGGATGAGATGGTTGGACAGTGTTCTCGAAGCTACTAACATGAGTTTGGCCAAACTGCGAGAGGCAGTGAAGGATAGGCGTGCCTGGCGTGCTCTGGTCCATGGGGTCACGAAGAGTCGGACACGACTGAACAACAACTCCCAGATCCTAGTCTGATACTCTAACCACTGCACCATACTGGCATTCAGCATCTAATTAACAATGCCATGCTTGGGGGACACACACATGCACCATTTAACCCACACAAGGGTGTGTGCTGTGTTATTGTAAGAATTACAAGCTGCTGGGTACTAAATGCTTTGAACTCCCTAATGCACTGCCCAAGTGCTTATTATTCTGCATCGGGGAAAACCTGAAATGGCAGTTAATGGGGTGCAGGACCTCAAAAGCTCCACAGAGCTTGCAGGAAGGCCTTGGGTAGCTCGTTCCGCATCTTCTGGGGTTTTTTCCCCCTCACCTAGTGCTGTGCAGGTGAACAAGAATGCCGCCTGCCTTGCGCCTCTGGGAATGAGAGGGTGGCCGTGTGAAATGTTGGTTAACAATAAAGTTCTGCAAACATTTTCAGGTCTGAGGTGCCTCATATTTTCCAAACTTGGTTGTGAATCTTAGCGAGCAGAAACCAAACATCAACTTGCTTATCTTTAAGAAAAGTGTTTATGGTGCAATTTATGGTCTGGTTTGATGGAAGAGACTCTGCTGCTGCTCTGGTACAGTGTGGTGTCCAGAACACAGATGTATGCTGGTGCCTTGCCCAGAGGAGTGAGTCCACACCTAGAACAATGACAGGATTCAGCCAGGGCTGGTTTGAGGGAAAGCTGTCTGTTTGCACTGGGGTCTCCTCTGTTCAGGGGAGCTAGCTCAGTGCCCGGTGATCTGAGAGGTTGGAAGCTATATTTCAGCCTTCATGCAGCGCAGAGTTAAGGTATAGAAGTCTCTCCAATGGGAGGTAGTGATGGCCACCAACCCAAGATGGTTTTAAAAGAGTATCGGACAAATTCATGAGGAGAGGGCTGTTGAAGACCACTAACCATGATCGCTATGGTCTGTCTCCACAGTCAGAGGCAGCAATGCTTCTGAACAGCAGTTGCTGGAAACCACAGGAGGGAAGAGTTGCTCTTGTGCTCGGATCTTGCTTTTGGCTTTCCCGCTGAGGCATCTGATTGGCCACTGTGAGAACAGGATGCTGGCTTGGACGGGTCGTTGGCCTGATCCAACTTCCTTGGCTTATCAGTGGATACAGAAAGGATCTATTGAAGGTGGAAAATCTGAAATCTGTGGTAGCTCAGGACAGAATAGCACCAGAGGGGACTCATTCAGAGCTAGTTCAAAAACAAGCTACGCAACCACATGGCTTATGCATTGTTAGTCTTAAGTTATTTTGGGGGAAGATATGCCCTAAGAGGTCAGGCGCTACATTCCTCAAAGTTCTCAGAGGTCCATCTTGAATAAAATCAACTGCCTATAGCTGGAAAGCTAAATATTTTCTCCTTCTCTCTCTCTCTCTCTCTCTCTCTAAAAAAAGCATAGCAATTTGTCCACAAACACACTGCAGGTTACTAAAGCCCAAGTAGGTGGAGGATATGTACCAGAAATCCTTCCAGTTAAGTCAGGCTCAGCAGCAGTAAATTTTTGCCAAAGCATTATAACTTGAATCATAGGGCATCCGTAAAGCAGTTATTTTAATGCCATCAGTTGGGGAACTTCTTTTTAATAAGAATAAAAAACAGACCTCTGGGTTATATCCAAATGAATTATACTCAGAGCAAACCCAATGAATTTAGCTGTGTTTGTTAACTTAAATGAGCTTACTCTGAGTAGGACTAGCATTGACCCCCCCCTTTATTCTCTCTCCCTTTCCTTAGTTTAAAGAATAGCAATGATGGGCTCAAGTCAGCAAACGTTGAGTCATCATTTAACTTTACACAAGCTGCCAAGTGCCAAAGCTGGTCTTAGCAATGCCATCACGAGAAGATGTCACAGTAACATTGTCAATTGCCAGACTGTGTGATTTTATAAACTGCATATGCGCACCTAAACTGGGAAACGAAACCCCTCTGCGCTTGCCAGAACTTATGCCCAAGTAAACGTGTGTAGGGCAGAGGCAGAAAGGGATTTGAATATCATTTCCTGCAATTCCTGGCATGTCTTGGAGCCAGAGATTGTGAAGTAGCCAGGCCCACATGACCCACACGCTCAGGCCCACAACTTTAAGCATCCTCTCTTGGCACCCACCTGCCTTGAGGGACAACAGACTCTTGGGCACGCTGCTTGCTCAGGGTTTAACAATCTTGTTTTGCTCTAAGATTGGCTTACTCGGGTTCTGCCATTCTAATCTGCTTTGCGGCCAACTAAAATTAGCCAGGTTTAAACTGAAATAAGGATGACAACTTGCGAAAAGAAGTGTCCGTGCGGTCAGCTTGTGTGCCTCTGTTTATGGGCTGGCGTGCACAAGATGTTTGGGGAAGGATGGGGCACTTCAGAGGCGATATGTGGAGTGCTCTGTGGCCGCTCACATTCGCTCCAAAAGGGTTCAAACCAGCACAGAGCCTTAAGGATTGTGCAAATTGCCCTCTCAAAACCACCGGCTTTATGAAGCATTATGAGCAGGGCTTGGGGTGAAAGTGTGGTTTCCACCAAGCCCTGCTAAGGCTTTCAGATGCCCCCACTGAGTACCTCCTTCCAAGGAGCCTGTACTCAGGCTGGTGCGAGTGCCAAGAAGGGCAACTCCAGTAATTGCAGGATCTTATCTTCCTGCGTAAAGATTAGAATAGCCTGTCCTGTTCTTCCTGAAAGACACACTCGGCGAAGGCAGCCGAGAACAGAATCAGCCCAGGTGGCTACAGACTGGCCATTAGTCTAGGCTGCAAATCCTTAAGATTTTGGAATACGCGAGATGGTTGGTTTCAAGGCCCGGGAGGCTGTTTCCCCGCACCAAATATTTTTTGAGCTTGCACTTCTTCCCTGTGGGGCATCAGAAAATGTTTCCACCCATTGGCCGAGTGCTTCCACCCCCTCGCTTGTGTCTCCTTGTCCTTGCGGCTCGGTAAAGGCAACCTGGACTAAGCCCCCTCCCAGACAGGCTTTGGGGTCGCCCCATGGAAATGGCACAGAGTAGATTTCTCCGGGGGAACAGCAGCTCTGCAGACTTGGGGTTCAAGGACCCTGAGGCAGGAGGCCCTTAGGGGGTGGGAGGTATTTCTCTTGTTCCGTTTACAACTCTGTGCACTGGTGGGGTGGATCTCTGTAGTAACAGCACCATCCACATTCAAGGCACATCTTATGGCCACAAGCCCCGATCCCTCCTTGCCAAACCCTGACAGGTCCCTGCCTCAGGGAGCTTATAAGAGGAGGGAAGGAAGAGACAAGGTTAATGAAGGTTGCAAACACAGTTACTCGTCCGGAGACTTATTTTAATCTGAGGACAGGCTCTCAGCTGGCTTTTAAATCTTCATACTCGTTTGCAAGGTTGCTGTAAACCGCTTTGCTCTTTAGACATGCTCTATGTATGTAATTGAATGGGACGTGGGTGGCGCTGTGGGTTAAACCACAGAGCCTAGGGCTTGCTGATCAGAAGGTTGGTGGTTCGAATCCCCGCGACGGGGTGAGCTCCCGTTGCTCGGTCCCAGCTCCTGCCCACCTAGCAGTTCGAAAGCATGTCAAAGTGCAAGTAGATAAATAGGTACCACTCCAGTGGGAAGGTAAACGGCGTTTCCATGTGCTGCTCTGGTTTGCCAGAAGCGGCTTAGTCATGCTGGCCACATGACCTGGAAAAACTGTCTGCGGACAAACGTCGGCTCCCTCGGCCAGTAAAGCGAGATGAGCTGCAACCCCAGAGTTGGACACGACTGGACCTAATGGTCAGGGGTCCCTTTCCCTTTCCCTATGTATTTAGTTAACATGTTGGCTGCTCATAAAAGGCCCTGAAAGCTGGCCGTTTCTCCTGATCTTTTCCCCTCTCTTCGCAGCAGTTTGCATCTGCCCCTCTGGTTCAGGCTTTGCTGTTTAGCTTCTGCAGTCAGAATTGGTAAGGGACGCATTTCCTTTTAAGGGCTTGTGCTTTTGTTCCTGATCTTGTGTGTGTGTGTGTGAAAATAAAGCCAGCAGCTCAAGTCTTCCTTCCACTGTCCTTATAGGATACTAATGTCATGAGTTTCCGCACACAACGAAAGGATGCGCGTCAGGCGTGGTGCAGCAAAAATGGAAATGATGATCTGTCTCTGTATGTGTCTCTCTCCCTCCCCCCCGCCACCTCCACTTGTTAGACAAGGGGGCAGGTGGTAGTCGGAAAGCAGACGTTGACAGCCTGGGCATCCATGCAGCACTTGGGTTTTCCGTGGTCCTGTCTTGTTTGAAGCAAGCTTTCCAGAAAGGCAATCCCTCTATTGGGGAAGGCAGCAGCCTTAGATGGTGTTGATTTATTGGTTTTTTTTGCTGCGTTTATCACCTGGCAAACAAAGTAATAAAAATAAACAGAAAAGCAACAACACAAGTATATATATATATTTAAAAAAAACACAGAATAATATAAGGCAGCCCAATAAACAAGGAATTAACCATTCTGTCGTAAGGCAAACGTGCGTGGTGGCGATGTGCCTGTGTGGCAGTTAATAATCAAAGCTTCCAACGTGTCCGGAATTGAGTAACAGCTTTCAAAGGTCTACAGGATTGGCTTTTGAGTCGCTATACCCGTGCCTCTGATGAGATAAGCAAGTCACCGGGTTATCTTTTTTTTGTTTTCTTTGGGCAAAGCAACCTGTATCCTTGTATTCTCTTCAAGCATTTTTTTTTTTTTTAGGACTGTCCGCGAACAGATTCCTGGTGGCTATATATATATACCTGGTGGTCTTTTTCACCAGCGGATTGGCTAATGGGTTAAAAATGCAAATGAATCTGCTTGCTTCTGAAACCTGGTTGTCCCACAGCGCGGAGCTGATGGGAACTGCAGCCCAAAATATCTGGTTGGCTCTGGCACCCAGGGTGGCGAAGCCTGGCCTGTGTACGTACGTCTCTGAGCTGTTAAAAGACGTGTGAGAGCTTGCAGTGTAATAAAAACAAGCTGCTGGGGGAAGACAATCTTCAGTATATTCTTCCTTAGTGTAGCAACGAAAGCAGCCTCAGCATATCCATCTTAAAGCTGCACTTCTAGACTTGAGGTGGCCATACTCTCCATTCTCCTGCCTCATCCTCCCTGACCATTGGACATGCTGGATGGGGGCTGTAGTTTGCAGTGTCTGGAGAGCACCACAATGGCTGTCCCTGTTGTAAATGTTCCCATAAATATCCTTACCAGTGGCCCTGCCGAGTCCCCAGCCCGGCCAAAGAGCCTCATCCTGCTGGGCTTTTTGCTGCTGAGGCACGGTGCACCTCAACAAACTAGCCTTACAGAGGTGCTGAATCACAAGTGCCTAATGATTTGCACAGGCATTGTTTTTCAAAAGCACGGCAGGCGGGAGGAAAGAGGAGTCCATTCTTTACGAGGTGCTGAGTTCATGCAACTCCCCTGGAATTTTGCTGAAGACGGCAGAAGCATTTGCGCTTTCAAGCTTTCTTTTTTAGCGATTGTGGAATGGCTAGAGGCAATGGCTTTAGGGTAGTTACGGTTTCCAATTTCAGTGCTACCACTTGAGACTGCACTGGAGTGTGAGGCTGCCTTGCGTGACTCCATAGCTAAGTAAATAAAGCAATCCCTTGCACACGAAGAGCTAGCTTTTCAGGGTCTTTGGCTAGCCTGTTCCCTGATATGTTCATTTTCTACAAGCAGGGAGTTTTTCTTGCGTTGCGCAACAATCGATGAGGCACAGCCCAGGTAGGCTGCCTTGGGGAGAACTTGGCTTGTTTCACCTGCTGCTCTGGGTAGGTCTACAGGTGGATGCTCAACCCTGTTCACCAACCTCACAATGGCAAGTGCTTTTTACCAGCTTTTCCTGGTTCGGCAACTATGGCCGTTCCTGGACAAGGATCGCCTGATCATTTCAGGCCATGTGTTGATAACTTCGAGGATGGATTACTGCAATGTGCTCCAAGTTGGGCTGCCCTTGGATCTTGTTCGAAAGCTGCAGAATGTGGTGGCCTGGTTACTGATCAGAGCTTCTGGCTGAGAACACGTGGCACTCTTGTTGAAGCATCTGCGCTGGCCGCTCATCGTCTGTTGAGCCAGGTTCATGGTCCTTGCATTCATTTACAAAGCCCTGAACAACTTGAGTCCAGGGTACCTCAGGGATCTCCTGAACCCTCATATCCCAGCTCAATCACTGAGGTCATCTGCAGGAGCGTTGGTCGTTGTTCCCAGAGTTGGTGAAGCTCCTTTCACAGCAAGAGAGGGAGCCTTAAGCCAGTGTTAACGCCCCTGTCCTGTGGAACTCTCTGCAACTAGAGATTCAGCAGGTGCCTTTTCTGCCAACTTCTAAATGCCTGCTGAAAATCTTCCTATTTAATCAGGGCTATGCAGGCAATCCAAGAGCAAATCTTTCCACAGTGGTTAACTGGTGCCTGTTTTAAACTTTTTTAATGGGTTTTATTGTACGGTTTTGCTTTATTGTTGTAAACCGCGTTGATGTAGGTTTTATGACATGGTGGTAAATAAATATATATGTATATTCTAATAATACATGAATGATCTGGTCAGGTTGAAGAGTAGCATCCTCCTATCCTCTCTTTGGCTTTGCTGCCATTTAGAGGTTCCTCCTGTAGCAAACATCTGTATCCACCTCTCCAGCTCCGAACTTGGCCCTTCTGTTTGGCTTGAAGGTTTTAACTTTGCCTTTCTGGGGTTTAACTTGGAGGAAGCATGATCTCTCTCTCTCTCCCATTGCCTGCAATAGGATTTCACTTATTTTCACCTGCATGTGAAAATTTTATTTTATTTCCCCCCCAAAATTTTATTGATTTTCAAAAAAACAAAACAAAAAAAACACAAACATACAACGCATACAACAACAAACATTACAACAAAATACACAACAAAAAAGATAATAAAAACAATTAATTATATCTATCTAACCCTCTTTTATAACATTGTATATTGACTTCCTCACGCCCCCTCCGTCTTCTTTCCTTGTAAATCATCTTAATTTCTTTACCTTTTTATATTCTGATGTTAATATAAAAAACAACTTTCTCTTTATTATCCAACTTCGATATCTGCTGCCTATCTATTTCTTCCTGGTTGTTTCAAATAGAATCTTAGCATAGTTCTTTAAATATACTTTAAATTTACTCCAATCTTTCTCCACCGCTTCATCCCTCTGGTCTCGGGAGTTTCCCGGTCAGTTCAGCAAGCTCCATATAGTCCATCATTTTCATTTGCCGTTCTTCAATCGTTGGTAGTTCCTCTGTCTTCCAGTTTTTAGCTAGTAAGATTCTTGCTGCTGTTGTGGCGTACATAAAGACTATTCTATCTTCTCTTGGGCTGCATGTGGCTTTTAGATCTTCGATGCTGCGTTTACCTCCACCTGCTCTTCCAGGTGCTGGTGGTCTGCAGCTGGCAATGGCAAATGAGTGAAGCCCTTCAGAGGTTTTCGGGTTCTATCTCGCATCATTCCCAGACAGAAAAGTCAGGGGGTGAAGGGAGCTGTAGACTCCCTCTCTCTCAACAGTGGAACACGCGGAAAACCAATGAAAACCGAACGCTGGAAGATTCAGGAGAGATAAAAGGAAGCCGTTTCTGCATTGCATAGTTAAACTATGGAACTTTCCCCCGCAGGAGGAGGTAGCAATGGCCACCAACTTGGATGGCTTTACTACAGGATTGGACAAATTCAAGGAGCAGGAGCAGGATATCGATGGCTACTGGCCACAATGGTGATGCTCTGCCTTCATGGTCAGAGGCCGCAATGCTTCTGAATCCCAGTTGCTGGAACCCGCAGGAGGGAAGAGTTGCTCTTGTGCTCGGATCCTGCTTGCTGGCTTCCTATAAGAGGCATCTGTTGGCCACAGTGAGAACAGGATGCTGGACTAGATGGGCCATTGGCCTGATCCAGCAGGTGCTCTTCTTAAGTTCTTAGGTAGTCCTGCATCCGTCTCCTGAGAAATCTCTATGTGGGACAAGAAGCTACAGTTGAAGAAGAAGTGTCCATGCACACGAAAGCTCATACCAAGAACAAACTCAGTTGGTCTCTAAGGTGCTACTGGAAAGAATTTTCTATTTTGTTTCGACTATGGCAGACCAACACGGCTACCCACCTGTAACAGTTAGAACTGGATATGGAACAACTGATTGGTTCAAAATTGGGAAAGGAGTACGACAAGGCTGTATATTGTCTCCCTGCTTATTTAACTTATATGCAGAATTCATCATGCGAAAGGCTGGACTGGATGAATCCCAAACCGGAATTAAGATTGCCGGAAAAAATATCAACAACCTCAGATATGCTGATGATACAACCTTGATGGCAGAAAGTGAGGAGGAATTAAAGAACCTTTTAATGAGGGTGAAAGAGGAGAGCGCAAAATATGGTCTGAAGCTCAACATCAAAAAAACTAAGATCATGGCCACTGGTCCCATCACCTCCTGGCAAATAGAAGGGGAAGAAATGGAGGCAGTGAGAGATTTCACTTTCTTGGGTTCCATGATCACTGCAGATGGTGACAGCAGTCACGAAATTAGAAGACGCCTGCTTCTTGGGAGAAAAGCAATGACAAACCTAGACAGCATCTTAAAAAGCAAGAGACATCACCTTGCCGACAAAGGTCCGTATAGTTAAAGCTATGGTTTTCCCAGTAGTAATGTATGGAAGTGAGAGCTGGACCATAAAGAAGGCTGATCGCCGAAGAATTGATGCTTTTGAATTATGGTGCTGGAGGAGACTCTTGAGAGTCCCATGGACTGCAAGAAGATCAAACCTATCCATTCTAAAGAAATCAGCCCTGAGTGCTCACTGGAAGGACAGATCCTGAAGTTGAGGCTCCAGTACTTTGGCCACCTCATGAGAAGAGAAGACTCCCTAGAAAAGACCCTGATGTTGGGAAAGATGGAGGGCACAAGGAGAAGGGGACGACAGAGGATGAGATGGTTGGACAGTGTTCTCGAAGCTACTAACATGAGTTTGGCCAAACTGCGGGAGGCAGTGGAAGGATAGGCGTGCCTGGCGTGCTCTGGTCCATGGGGTCACGAAGAGTCGGACTGAACGACTGAACAACAACAGTGCTGCATCATCTGGAGGGCCAAAGGTTAGCCCACCCCTGGTCTGCTAGCTTAGTAATGATTCTCAGGTGAGCTCTGCTCAGCTCTGAACTCACTTCGAAATTTTTGGATTTCACAAGGGTTGCTGTGGTGAATCGGGCTCGAGTCACCAGTTAGTAGTTTCTCGCATAACATCGGAATCTAGAAACAGCGCTGTACCAGACCATTGGTCCACCCACCTCTGCAGATTCTCTCCATCTTTCCCTCCCTCCAGGTGATGAGGATGGAACCCAGCACTTTTGCAAAGCAGCCGCTCTTGAAAGCACAACTATGCATGCGCATGATTTTAATAACAAATCGCTGTAATTCAAATTCTCTGGATTGATAATATTGACATTCCTCATGGGCCCAATCGGGGGGGGGGGTTGTGCGTGTGTGGGATTTATAATGCTTCGTGTTTGTGCATTGACCCAGTTGTGTAAGAATTGCCAGGAGCAACGGAGCCATTTTCATCCCGGCGCGTGAGAGCAGGAGGTGGTTGCCATAGAAACTTCTGGGGTGGACCAGAGCACAGCACATCAGAAAGCAGCCAGCTTGCTTCCCTGATCGGCTGCTCCGAGCCAGTGATTTGCAGAGGGACAGCTGTGATTTGCATGGTGATGGAAAGGTTGGCAATTAGCAAGCCCCCCCACTTCCGATTTTTTACTCCTCCCACCCACCTCTCCCAATCCTATATTAAGCACAGCTCTGTGTAATTAGCAGCAGCTTTCTAAGTCAAGAAATCCATCCTGACGTATCTCTTGTTTGGGTTTGTGATTCTTATTTATCCAGTTCCATTTCCCCCACCCACTGGAGATTTTATGTATTTATATCTTATATCTCCCACCTTTCCCCCCCAGACCGGGACTTGAGGTTATGCACACAAATTAAAAGAATACAGGTGCCATGCAAACTGCCATTCTGAACAATCCTTTTTAGAGGGGAGGGGAGGGGGCAGTGGGGATGAGCCCATGGAACCAAGGGGGTCCCCCCCCCCAAAAAAGCTTGGGAACCGCTGGCTTAAACTGTGGTTCACTGGACCAAACTGGCTTAAACTGTGGTTCACTGGACCAATGTTTGTCCTTTGTTTTTAGCTGCGAAATTTTTATTGATTGCTTGTTTTTATGTCAGCATAAATTTATATTTGGGGGGGGGTGGAATGTTACTTTGGGTTCTTTTAAGCCAGCCTTCACTGGAAGGATAGATCCCGAAGCTGAGGCTCCAATACTGTGGCCACCTCATGAGAAGAGAAGACTCCCTGGAAAAGACCCTGATGTTGGGAAAGATGGAGGGCACAAGGAGAAGGGGACGACAGAGGATGAGATGGTTGGACAGTGTTCTCGAAGCTACCAACATGAGTCTGACCAAACTGCGGGAGGCAGTGGAAGGATAGGAGTGCCTGGCGTGCTCTGGTCCATGGGGTCACGAAGAGTCGGACACGACTAAACAACAACAACAACAAATTCTCAACCTTGGGTCCCCAGATGTTTTTGGCCTACAATTCCCATCATCCCTAGCTAGCCAGGATCAGTGGTAAGGGATGATGGGAGTTGTAGGCCAAAAACATCTGGGGACCCAAGGTTGAGAAAGGCTGTAATTTAAGCAGAAAGCAATAGCTTTCTGACATGTGGGTTGGATGGAATAAAATTTCTGGTTTGGGGTGTCTGTGTGCTGAAGGCACCATGTTGGAGATGGCGGGTGTGTAGGGTGCTTTGTGCACGTGTGGGGTGCAGCTTTTTCTTTGCACGGTCGGTCCGGAAAGCGGCTTCTTTTTGCAGCCGAGACATCGGATAGTGGGAACTTGGCTGCCCTTGTCCATTCTAGATAGAATATCTCAGAAGATAGTGACCTCTCCTTCCCTGGAGGTTTTTTAGGCAGAGGTTGGATGGCCGTCAGGGATTCTTTAGCTGGGATGCCTGCATTGTCAGCGATTGGATGAGATGGCACTTGGGGGTCCCTTCCAATTTTACTTATCTACGGTTGCTGTTGCAACTCCCTGATGGCTTGAGGCCATCTTTGCACTTTGGGAAGCTGGTACAATGACTCTTTCCGTTGCTGATACGAAGGAGTACTGTGACTTTTAAATGAGTACATAATACACAGTGCCAGTGCCAGCATATACGGTATATTATATCTCATTTTCTGTTGATGTTATCTATTTCCAACCTGGCGAGGGCATCCTGAGGCAAATGCATCCACGTAATAATGCAGTTTAAACCTTGCTGGAAGGAAGAGGGGCTGATGCCTCCCTCCCTCTTTGTCCTGCTCTCCTCTCAGCATTTGAGTTGGTGCTGGGGTCTTGTGCATTTCCATGCCCCCTTCTCACTCTGGGACGGGCCCCTTCTCTTCCTCCTTCCCATGAGTTGCTTTAACCTAAACAGGGTTTGAAGAGGGTCATTAATCCAACTTGCAAAGGAACCTGGTTAGCGTTAAACCAGGGTAAGTGTGTATGCAGAACAAAACCATGGTTAGAGCAAACCATGGCAGCAGGGTGGATTTGATTTAAATCAAACTGATTTAAATCACGATTTAGGGAATCACTAGTCAGTAAGGCTTCAGGAGAGATTTAAATCACAGCCGTTTTCTACATTGCAAAGACTAATTCTTGCTGGTATAACTTTAATATGCAAGTAGATGAAGATTTTTAGAATAACAACTTTTCATATTAGTTTTTTTATCCCCAGTTTAATAGGTTAATCATTCATATTTGGACAACTTTTCTGTTGTACTTAAAGGTAAAGGTAAAGGGACCCCTGACCATCAGGTCCAGTCGTGTCCGACTCTGGGGTTGCGGCGCTCATCTCGCTCTATAGGCCAAGGGAGCCGGCGTTTGTCCGCAGACAGCTTCCGGGTCATGTGGCCAGCATGACTAAGCCACTTCTGGCAAACCAGAGCAGCACGGAAACACCGTTTACCTTCCCGCTGGAGCAGTACCTATTTATCTACTTGCACTTTGATGTGCTTTCGAACTGCTAGGTGGGCAGGAGCTGGGACCAAGCAACGGGAGCTCACCCCGTGGCAGGGATTCGAACCGCCGACCTTCTGATCAGCAAGCCCTAGACTCTGTGGTTTAGGAAGGAGAAAAATAATCATTACCTTAATAATAGCAATTTAAATAGATTTATTAGATCCATTCCACTCCAAACAATCAGAAAAATATTGTTTCTATTCTATTCACTGAACTTCTTGAAACTTAACACTGAAGGGGTTGATTCTGTATTCATAGGTTTGTAGAACAATAGGATTAAGGTCTTTTTCTCAACTCTGTTCATGTTATAACATTTTTGCTGTGAAGAAGAGGCATGTGATCTCTGCTGAGTCAAATTCAGTTTTGAGAACTGCAAAAGTAAACCAAGCATCTGTGATAATATCTTGTAGGCAGAGAAACTGCCCAATAATTTTACAAAAACCTCTGGAAGAGCATAAATGACATTGTGAATGGATTAATGGAATTTATTTACCAAAAAAATTAAACATATACAGCCTTATTCTACATAATTAAAAAACTAATCTTTATTTCATGATTGAATAACCTTTGGATGGTAATATATTTTCCCAAAAAGCATTTTATTTTAAAAAAATCAATTTAAATAAAAAATCCAATTTTTTTGATTTATTTTTTTTTAAATCATTGATTTTTATCCACCCTGCATGGGAGGGAGGGATTTGTGTAGAAATGGTGATAAAGTAGGAAGAGGGAGCCCCTGCGATAAGAAAATATGAAGACCCTGCTGGATCAGGCCAGTGGCCCATCTAGTCCAGCATCCTGGTCCTCAAAATGGCCAATCAGATACCTCTTGAAATGGCACCTCCTTTTCATTCAAGCCCTGGATGCTTGTGCAAAAGCTTCCAATGGCTGTTCCATTAGACTCCAGAGTGCAGGGCTGGGTGGAGCTATAAGTAGTCACATGGACTTGGGCGGGGCTTATGGGGAATATATAAGAACGCTGCTTAAGTTTTGGCTCAGTTGGCTGGAGGAGCATCTGGGGATTTATCCAGGACAGCCCTGGACTTGGAGACCATATCTCAGCTGTTGCCTGTGAATGGGATCGCCAAGGCCTGCATTGTTTGGGTGCTTTATGTGCAGCCCTGTTTGAGTTTTGGCGATGGAAGAATGATGCTCACTTCTGGTTCATGTCCATGCGCAGCTTTCTTAGCTGTTCAAGTTCTGCCTGGCTGAACATGCACATTTGGGCATGAAAATTTGGCTTGGCTCCTGTCGCCATAAGGGCCACCTCTCCCATAAGCCCCTCTGGCCTGTGCAGGAGAGAGGAAAGATAAAATAATGGAATTGTGGACTTGGAAGGGGGACCCAAACGGGTCCTCTATCCTAACGCTCTGCAATGCAGGAATCACAGCTAAAGAAACCCTGGCAGATGGCCACCCAACCTCTGTTTAAAAACCTGCAATGAGGGCAGACAGTATTTCGCTATGGAAGGTGTATTTCTCCTGATGCATCTGTGGGTATGTTCACATAACTGCACCCATTGCGTTCTCATAGCACATTTTTGACTTTAAATGAGGATTACACAAGTTTGTGGAGGAGAGGGCTATCGATGGCTACTGGCCGCAGTGGCTGCTTTCCGCCTCCACAGTTTGAGGCAGCATTGCTTCTGAATACCAGTTACTTGAAGCTATAGGGCAGTGGTGTCCAACAGGTCAATCGGGATCGACTGGTTGATCCCCGGAAGGTTCTGGTAGATTGCAGTCCATCGTGGGCTTCTTTTTGTTTGCGGTGTCCTCCATTTTCGCATGTCCGCTGGAACAGAAGACGGAGTTATCGCTGTGAGGCAGCTTGTTTTCTTAGCGCTATTTTGGTGAGCGAGTTTCCCCTTTCCACCTTTGCTCAAGTTTGACATTCTCCTTCCCCCAAAATGGGACTTCCTCCCTAAAAAAGCTCAACAACTTTGACCTGAACCCCAGTTTTTTTTATTCTGTGAGTAGATCGCAGTCTCTTGGGAGTTGGACCCCTGCTATAGGGGAAGAGAATGCTCTGGTGCTCAATCTGCTTGCAGAGAGCCAGTGTGGTGTAGTGGTTAAGAGCGGTAGACTTGTAATCTGGTGAACTGGGTTCGCATCTCCGCTCCTCCACATGCAGCTGCTGGGTGACCTTGGGCTGTTAGAGCCCTCACATCTGTTAGAGCCCTCACATCTCCTTCCCAAAGTGCTGGTGCAAGTGCTGGTGTAGTGGTGGGAGCCAGTGTGGTGTAGTGGTTAAGAGTGGTGGACTTGTAATCCGGTGAACCGGGTTTGCGTCTCCGCTCCTCCACATGCAGCTGCTGGGTGACCTTGGGCTCCTGTTAGAGCCCTCACATCTCCTTCCCAAAGCTGGGCAAGTGCTGCTGGTGTAGTGGTGTGGAGCCAGCCAGTGTGGTGTAGTGGTTAAGAGCGGTGGATTCTTGTAATCTGGTGAACCGGGTTCGCGTCTCCGCTCCTCCACATGCAGCTGCTGGGTGACCTTGGGCTCCTGTTAGAGCCCTCACATCTCCTTCCCAAAGCTGGGCAAGTGCTGGTGTAGTGGTGGGAGCCAGTGTGGTGTAGTGGTTAAGAGTGGTGGACTTGTAATCTGGTGAACCGGGTTCGCGTCTCCGCTCCTCCACATGCAGCTGCTGGGTGACCTTGGGCTCCTGTTAGAGCCCTCACATCTCCTTCCCAAAGCTGGGCAAGTGCTGGTGTAGTGGTGGGAGCCAGTGTGGTGTAGTGGTTAAGAGTGGTGTGGACTTGTAATCTGGTGAATCGGGTTCGCATCTCCGCTCCTCCACATGCAGCTGCTGGGTGACCTTGGGCTCCTGTTAGAGCCCTCACATCTCCTTCCCAAAGCTGGGCAAGTGCTGGTGTAGTGGTGGGAGCCAGTGTGGTGTAGTGGTTAAGAGCGGTGGACTCGTAATCTGGTGAACCGGGTTCGCGTCTCCGCTCCTCCACATGCAGCTGCTGGGTGACCTTGGGCTAGTCACACTTCTCTGAAGTCTCTCAGCCCCACTCACCTCACAGAGTGTTTGTTGTGGGGGAGGAAGGGAAAGGAGAATGTTAGCCGCTTTGAGACTCCTTCGGGTAGTGATAAAGCGGGATATCAAATCCAAACTCCTCCTCCTCCTCCTCTCTTCTTCTTCTTCTTCTTCTTCTTCTTCTTCTTCTTCAGCAGGCTTCCCACAGGCATCTGGTTGGCCCCTGTGAGAACAGGACGCTGGACTAAATGGTCCAGCGGCCTCCTATTACATTTTCACGAAGCAGCATTCACACGGCACTGACTGCGATCCATATTGATCCTATAGCTTCTTGATAAATGGTGCTGTTTGATGCATCCCCCATCCCCCACCCACCACCCCAAATCGGCTTCACTCCAACTAGGACACCACATGCAGAGTGAGCAGTGATGTGACTCTACCCTAACAGCCGTTGCATGTGCGCAGATGGAAGCCCTTCCCCCTGGCCCCCCTCCCCTTGAGTCTTTGCATTAAACCTTTGCCTCTCTTGTCCTGCAGGAATCAGAGTTTGAAAGCAAGCTGGATGGAGAAACGGCGTCAGACAGCGAGTGCAAATCGGAGATCGCCCAAGCAGCGCCGGTGGATGACACCCCAGAGGTCCTCAACAGGGCTCTCTCCAACCTGTCCTCCAGGTAAACGCTGGTGTCAAAACACACTCGGACGTTCTGCAGCAAAGCCCACTTTTTATTCATTTCATGAAATTTATACCCTGCTTGATATTGGAAAAAACCGCAAATCTCAGCATTTAAGACATTCAAAAACTTAAAATCGCAATGGGCTGAAAACAGCTTAAAACGCACATCAACTTCCTTAGCATCTGGGTAGGCTTGTCAGAAACAAAAATGCATCGAGCAGCCACCAGAAAGAGTACAGCGCATGCGCCTGCCTGATATCAATAGGCAGGGAGTTCCAAAGTGTAGGTGCTGCTACATTAAAAGATTAAAGTTCTTACAAATGTGGGACCGGCATGGGGCACCTGTGAGACTGACAGTTCCGTAGACTGAAGTGGTCAAGTGGTCTACTTGAAGTAGATCAAGGGAAGTAATAGTACCACTGTATTCCGCTCTGGTCAGACCTCACCTGGAATACTGTGTCCAGTTCTGGGCACCACAGTTCAAGAAGGATACTGACAAGCTGGAACGTGTCCAGAAGAGGGCAACCAAAATGGTCAAAGGCCTGGAAACAATGCCTTATGAGGAACGGCTTAGGGAGCTGGGTATGTTTAGCCTGGAGAAGAGAAGGTTAAGGGGTGATATGATAGCCATGTTCAAATATATAAAAGGATGTCATATAGAGGAGGGAGAAAGGTTGTTTTCTGCTGCTCCAGAGAAGCGGACACGGGGCAATGGATTCAAACTACAAGAAAGAAGATTCCACCTAAACATTAGGAAGAACTTCCTGACAGTAAGAGCTGTTCGACAGTGGAATTTGCTGCCAAGGAGTGTGGTGGAGTCTCCTTCTTTGGAGGTCTTTAAGCGGAGGCTTGACAGCCATCTGTCAGGAATGCTTTGATGGTGTTTCCTGCTTGGCAGGGGGTTGGACTGGATGGCCCTTGTGGTCTCTTCCAACTCTAGGATTCTAAGTGGAGTAGAGTGATCTCACAAGCATTTCTCCCTCCCCCAGGTGGACCTGAAAGAGTGCTTTATCTAATAGTTGTGGTGTCATTGCCGAGGAGCGGGTGCCAAAATGGTATACAACCAGGACTCCCCACCCCACCAACCTCCCCAAATTTTATTTAAGAAATCCTACAGATTTGCCACCACCACATGCTATGAGAGGCTGCCCCCCCCCAAACGGCACAGGCATATAGGAAGCTGCCTTATACAGAGTCAGACCATTGGTCCATCTTGCTGAGTATTGTCTTCACCGACTGGCAGCAGCTCTCCAGGGTTTCCAGCAGGCATAACAATAATGCCTCTATTGTCAGTGTACAACCTGTGTACAATGAAATGAACCACATCTCTCCCAACCCTGCCTGGAGATGCAACTGGGGGTTGACCAGGGGCATTCTGTTTGCAAGGCAGATGCTGTGCCACTGAGCTCTGGCCCTTCCCCAACAAATACTGCTTGGTGCCCAGTCCCATCAAGGCTGTCCCAAGGTGTTTTGGTGGTGCCGGAGGCAAGAAATTGACGTGGCACCTCTCTGCCCACCCCCTGCCCCGTCTACTCATGAGCAGGGGGCTCACTGTATCCAGTGGCATGGGTCTCTTCCTGCATGAGCCCGCCTGTGCCCTCAGGGTGTCAACAGATGCTGTTCTCCATGGGCCACTTCACTCTGGAGTGCATAGGGTGGCTGCGATGGAGAGGGCCTGGAGTGGTTGGCCTGGCGCCTTCTGTGATGGCCCCTGTGATTGCCAAGAAAACCTCCCCCCCCGCCCCCCGTTCTCTTAGGCCTCACGGCCTGCTCCCATTAGCCTCATGCAAGACTGATCTTGACATTGGGCACGGCTTCTGCAGTGGCTCATGTGCTTTTAATGAAAACTATTTAAGAGAGTTTTATTACGTTGATTGGGATTATGTGATGAATTTAGTTCTCCATATAATTAGGCGCATTTCCTCCCCACCCCGCGTGATATTTTTTATTGCATTGTATAAGTTTACAAAGCTAAAAATGAAAGCAATAAGTAATGCATAGTAGCATCTGCATACAGGATGTTTCTTGCCTATTATTATTCCTTATTGTTTTCATTTTCAGCTTTGCGAACTTACAAAATCCATACAGGAGTACTTCACTGGGTGAATTGGAGAGAAGCCACGTTTTGTTTTTGCTGATTTGAAGTTTACTTTGTAGTATTATTTCTTTGTCATTCCTTTGTTGTTGTTTAGTCCTTTAGCCGTGTCCGCCTCTTCGTGACCCCATGGACCAGAGCACGCCAGGCACTCCTGTCTTCCACTGCCTCCCGCAGTTTGGTCAGACTCATGTTGGTAGCTTCGAGAACACTGTTTTGTACACTGCCCAGAGGGCCGAGTTATGAAACAATGGCCAGACAGTAATAATTAGTAATGACTTTAAATGATTTGGAGCATGTTGTTCCTCGTTTGCACGAGGGATGCTCCTGCATTGCAAGGGCTTTTCCCTTGCAGATGGAGGTGCCTTCTCCATGCAATGGGGGTGTACTCTGTCACTGAGCTGGCATCCTCCTCCCCAAGGGTCAGTTGTTGTTGTTATTTATTTACTACTCGGCTTTCACCCTAAGGTCCCAGGGTGGGTTACAGCGTTAAAAGCAATCTGAAGCAAACTTACAGTCACAGAAATAAAAACATGGACCTCATGTGCCAAAAGCCGAGGGCGAGAGTTACATCTTCAACATCCTCCAAAAGCTGTACAATGAAGGTGCCAGGCACACCTCTCTGGGAAGGGAGTGGCATAGCTTAGGGCATGGGTAGGGAAACTAAGGCCCATGGGCCGGATGCGGCCCAATCACCTTCTAATTCCAGCTCATGGACAATCCAGGAATCGGTGTGTTTTTACATGATTAGAATGTGTCCTTTTATTTAAAACGCATCTCTGGGTTATTTGTGGGGCCTGCCTGGTGTTTTTACATGAGTAGAATGTGTCCTTTTATTTAAAATGCATCTCTGGGTTATTTGTGGGGCCTGCCTGGTGTTTTTACATGAGTAGAATGTGTCCTTTTATTTAAAATGCATCTCTGGGTTATTTGTGGGGCCTGCCTGGTGTTTTTACATGAGTAGAATGTGTGCTTTTATTTAAAATGCATCTCTGGGTTATTTGTGGGGCCTGCCTGGTGTTTTTACATGAGTAGAATGTGTCCTTTTATTTAAAATGCATCTCTGGGTTATTTGTGGGGCCTGCCTGGTGTTTTTACATGAGTAGAATGTGTCCTTTTATTTAAAATGCATCTCTGGGTTATTTGTGGGGCCTGCCTGGTGTTTTTACATGAGTAGAATGTGTCCTTTTATTTAAAATGCATCTCTGGGTTATTTGTGGGGCCTGCCTGGTGTTTTTACATGAGTAGAATGTGTGCTTTTATTTAAAATGCATCTCTGGGTTATTTGTGGGGCCTGCCTGGTGTTTTTACATGAGTACTTTACTGGCTTAGGGGCTGCCACAGTGAAGGCCTTTTCCTAGGCTGCCACCATCCCCAAACCTCAGGGTGGAGGAATTGTCAAGAGGGCCTCCTCTGCTGATCTCAGCACCCTAGAGGGTCTGCAGGGAGGGAGGTGGTCTTTCTGCTTCACCCCCGTTATTCTGACTTTATTGGGGGTCCACGTCTGCTGCCTTGCCCTTCAACCCTCCTGATTGACCTGCTTTGGATTGGTGTCCCAGAAGCCCCAAATCATACTTGACTTTTCCTGGAGACCAGCGACCTGATTCAGTTTTGGTACGAGCCTGCAGTACTTTCTATAAAGTTGTATTTATGACGTACTTCAGTGGATTTTTTTTCTTCCACCTTTCCAAAACGTTGCAAGGCAGCTCACAGCAAAAACCACAACAGCAGCAAAAAACACACGCCCAGCTGTAACGTTAAGAAACACTAAAAGCAACCAATACAGTTGAAAATGCGAAGCAGGAAGAGACAGCGGACAAAAGCCACTTAAAAGGTGCACTTTGAAGCTAGCATTGCAAGGAAATTAAAAATCCGAAAGCGTTATTATTGTGTTCCTGTATGTCAGTTAGATAGTTTAAAACAGGGAGGATTGGAAGCAGCTGTAGAAAAAGCTAGAGGCAATAGAAGAAAATGGTTGCACAAGTGAGAATTTTGTCGCTGTTTCTCTTGTATCCAGGAAATATTTTCCAGTTTCGGAACTGCTTGGGATGCCTCCTTGTTCACCACCCAAGCAGACCAACAGGGCATCCTGTGTCTGGGATGAGAACTTTGCACATGGAAATGGGCACTGTAAGAACCCAAGCAGAGGCTGCTGGATCAGGCCGGTAGCCCATCTAGTCCAGCTGCATGTTCTCACAGAAGAGGCCAACCGGGTGCCTCTTCTGGGAAACCTGCAAACAGGATTCTAGCACGTGAGCCCTCACTCCCCTCCTGCAGTTTTGCAACCCGTACATTTTGAATACGTCAACTGATAACACACAAACCCTCGGGTTCATTCTATTCAGGCTTGTTAGACCAGGGGTCAGCGAACCTTTTCAGCAGGGGGCCGGTCCACTGTCCCTCAGACCTTGTGGGGGGCCGGACTATATTTTGAAAAAAAAAAATGAACGAATTCCTATGCTCCACAAATAACTCAGAGATGCATTTTAAATAAAAGGACACATTCTACTCATGCAAAAACACGCTGATTCCTGAACCGTCTGCGGGCCGGGTTTTGGGCTGGATCTGGCCCCCGGGTCTTAGTTTCCCTACCCATTTGTTAGACGAATGCCCTCCCATGAAGAGGCATTTTCCACCACCATTCCCCCCAGGACTGCCCAGCTCTGGTTGCCTTCACCAGCCTGGAAAGACCACTGGCAAAGTGCACAGGTGGTCCATCTCAGCTTTCTTCATTAGAGGAGCTAGCTTTGAGGGAGGCTGTGGGAGTGGGGGACTGTCTAGGGCCTGAGAGACCAGGGTTCAAATCCCCACTGAGCCCTGAAGGTTATTGGGTGATCTTGGGCCTCTCACTGCCTCTCAGTCTAACCTCCCTCGCAGGGTTGTCGCCACCTCAAGCTGCTTGGAGGAGAGGCGGGGTAAAAATGCAATAAAGAAAGAATGCATAAGAAGGGGTATTAAAAAGGTAAAGGACCCCTGACCGTTAGGTCCAGTCGTGTCCGACTCTGGGGTTGCGGCGCTCATCTCGCTTTACTGGCCGAGGGAGCCGGCGTACAGCTTCCGGGTCATGTGGCCAGCATGACTAAGCCGCTTCTGGCGAACCAGAGCAGCGCACGGAAACGCCAGAGTGGTACCTATTTATCTACTTGCACTGGCGTGCTTTCGAACTGCTAGGTTGGCAGGAGCAGGGACCGAGCAACGGGAGCTCACCCCGTTGCGGGGATTCGAACCGCCAACCTTCTGATCGGCAAGCCCTAGGCTCTGTGTGGTTTAGACCACAGTGCCACCCACGTCCCAGGAAGGGGTATAGTGAGCACAAAACAGAATGAAGTATAATGCTACTTTTTCGCTATCTCATTCCAAAGGAATGCCGCGCAAAAATTACGAAGTTGCTTCTCGCATATATGCGAAGTCACTAAAGCAACTATATCAAGGAAAATACAAACCAAATAAAAAAGAGGACACCTTAAAAAAAGAGGTTTTTGGGGGGGTTGGAGGTGTCTGTCAGTGGTATTATTTATTCTCTATCTGCTATCGTTGGCTATTAGCCACAATGGCTGTGCTCTGTCTCCACAGTCAGAGGCAGCAAGCCTTCTGAATAGCACTTACTGGAAACCGCAGGACGGGAGAGGGCTGCTCTTGTGCCTGGATTCCTCCTTGTGGGTTTCCGTCCGGGGCATCTGTGAGGACATCATTCAGAGCAAGGTGGGCCAGTGGCCTGATCCAGGAGACTCTACTTATGTTCTTACGTTACGCTGCCCTCGGGTTGTGTTTCAGTCAGGGTGGATTTGATTTAAATCAAACTGATTTAAATCATGATTTAAAATCACAATTTAAATCACTAGTCAGTAAGGCTTGATTTAAATCACAGTTTTCTACATAAAGACTAATTCTTGCTGGTATAACTTTAATATGCAAGTAGATGAAGATTTTTAGAATAACAACTTTTCATATTAGTTTTTTTATCCCCAGTTTAATAGGTTAATCATTCATATTTGGACAACTTTTCTGTTGTACTTAGGAAGGAGAAAAATAATCATTACCTTAATAATAACAATTTAAATAGATTTATTAGATCCATTCCACTCCAAACAATCAGAAAAATATTGTTTCTATTCTATTCACTGAACTTCTTGAAACTTAACACTGAAGGGGTTGATTCTGTATTCATAGGTTTGTAGAACAATAGGATTAAGGTCTTTTTCTCAACTCTGTTCATGTTATAACATTTTTGCTGTGAAGAAGAGGCATGTGATCTCTGCTGAGTCAAATTCAGTTTTGAGAACTGCAAAAGTAAACCAAGCATCTGTGATAATATCTTGTAGGCAGAGAAACTGCCCAATAATTTTACAAAAACCTCTGGAAGAGCATAAATGACATTGTGAATGGATTAATGGAATTTATTTACCAAAAAAATTAAACATATACAGCCTTATTCTACATAATTATTTCATGATTGAATAACCTTTGGATGGTAATATGTTTTCCCCAAAAGCATTTTATTTTTAAAAAATCCGATTTTTTTTTAAATTATTTTAAAAAATATTGATTTTTATCCACCCTGGTTTCAGTCTTGCATCTGTTGCTGTGTGTGTGTGTGTGTGTGTGTGTGTGTGTTTCACAACGGCGTCTTCTGCAGGCCGCCGTTTCTCTGGCAGTGTGTGGAGCGTGACCTTCTGCCGAGAGACCCCGAGGGAGAATGGACGGGGGCCGTGTTCTCTCAGGAAGCAGCCTGGTGCCAGAAATAGCAGTTGCCTTTCGCCCTTGCTAAGAATGTGCCAAAACTTTGAAAATCCGCCAAGGGAGCAGATCTTCCGATTCTGTGAAGAGTAAATTTCCACAGCGGGGCTTCTGTTTCTTCCCCTGCAAGCTCTCTCGTCGACTCAAACAGGGTGGATTTGATTTAAATCACTAGTCAGTAAGACTTGATTTAAATCTTTTTTTTTTTACAGAAAGTTTCAACCTTGCTGGCACCCTCTTAATATTTACAACCAGATGAAGGTTTCATTTTTGGAATAATAAATTTTCAGAGTAGTTTTTACAGTTATATCAAAAATTACTGATTTGGTTATACTATCAGAAATACACAGACAGATAATTATGAAATTATTGTTTATATTTGGGACAACTTTTCTGCTGTACTTTATTGGAAGGAGAAAAATAATCATTTCCTTGATAACAATTTAAACAATTTATTTAACTAAAGCAGTAACGTTTTAGCATAATGTATCCATGTTTGTTAACCGATGTAGTTAAAAAAAACTTAGACTGAGTTTTAGCACACGTGAAAAACTTTAAACAAATCCTTATTTCCTGATGAATAGCCTTTGGACTATAATGTAACTTAAATAGAAAACTATATTTAGAAAGATTTTTCCTCCAAAAGCATTTTATTTTAAAAATCCAATTTAACTAAAAAGAAAAAAATCTGCTTTTTTAATTTTTTAAATAAAAAAATCATTGATTTTTATCCACCCTGGACTCAAACGGTTGTTGAGTTGGAGGGGTACCAATCTAGTCCAACCCCTTACAATGCACGAGTCACAGCCAAGGAATCCCTGATACCTTTTGATGCTTTCCTTCCTCTGCAGATGGAAGAACTGGTGGGTGAGAGGCATCCTGACTCTGGCAATGATCGTCTTTTTCTTCATCATCATCTACCTGGGACCCATGGTCTTGATGATGATCGTAAGTCTTTGCGGTCTTTCTGGAACCTGATCTTTTCCCGATGGAGGCCTGGGGGGGGGGGGTTCGGGAATGGTTTCCTCTTGCCGGAAGGCAGGGCTGGATTCCACCTCCTCGCGAGTTTAAAAAAGGCCGCGGGGAAAGAGGAATGCTTTCGCCTGGTGCCTAAAACTATGTACCGAAGGCTCCAGGCAAGCCTCCCCGGGGAGATAATTCCACAAGCTGAGAGCCATCCACTGAGCTCCTTGGAGAAGAGCGTGGGATATAAGTGTAATATATAAATGCAAAAAAAAATAAATGCAAGAATGCTTCTTGTTCTCTAGAAGTGGCCTGGAAATTTATCAAAACTCGTGCCCCCTCTGCTGTCTCTCTGTCTGCAAGAGCATATTTATTTATTTATAAAATATTTTTTATTGAAAAAATTTAACAGGTTAGTCAACATAACCAAATATATCCCCCCCCTTTTTATTTCCTCCCATCCCCCCTCCAGAGACTCCCCTCAGCTCCCCTCTCTGATTTGTTTATACATATTATTATTGTATTTTAGTATTTGTTGGAGGCCACCCAGAGTGGCCGGGGATACCCGGCCAGATGGGCGGGGTATAAATAAATTAATTATTATTATTAATTATTATTATTATTATTATTATTATTATTATTATCTGCATGTTATAAAATTGTACATATCATTGCTTTGTCTGTCATGTGTTCTACTAATAAATTTGTGAATGTTTATTCAAAACCTGCCAAGGAGTCCAAATCCTTTTGTTGCCTTTAAAAATAATTTTGTAAAAAGTTCCCATTCTTCCTTGAAGTCACGGTTGTCCTTCTCGCGTAATTTATATGTTAACTTTGCCAATTCCACGTAGCTCGTCAGTCTTTCTTGCCATTGTTCTTTCGTTGGGGTTTTCCTCATTCTTCCATCCTTGTGCTAACAAGACTCTTGCCGCTGTTGTAGCATACATGAATAAATTATTTGTTTTCTTTGGCAGGTCTTGTGCAAAAGCATATTTTAGGGGAGCATGACTGGTTTGGTTCAGGGGCACCACGGCTGTGATGTAGAATTGAAGTTGTATGTGAGTGCCAAATTTTGGTGCCGTACAGGGCACTCAGGAAATTTGAGATCCCCCAAGTCCACTGCTGCTGCCTGTCCCTCTCTCTGTCTCTCTCTCTCTCTCTTTTTTATGATAAATTTTTATTATTTTCAAAACATATCAAATTACAGCCAATTCAACATCTAATATAAAATACAACAACCAATGCTCTGCCGAGCTACGACTCCCCTCCATCACGTCAGCAGGTTTTCTAGTCCATTCTCAATACGCAGTGATTTTTTAATTCTCTTATTAAACTATGTCAAAGGTTTATTCCAACCCTACTAGTGTTTTTAAACTTCCACGATTCAATCTTAGATATTCCACAAATTTACTCCAATCCTTCCGAAACCTCGAGTCATCCTGGTTTCTGACTCTGCCGGTCAGTTTTGCAAGTTCTGCATAGTCCACCATCTTCGTCTGCCACTCATCAATCGTTGGTAATTCCTGTAATTTCCAATTTTGGGCAAGCAATGTTCTTGCTGCAGTTGTCGCATACATGAACAATCTTTTGTCCTTCTTAGCTATTTCTTCTCCCATCAACCCCAACAAAAAGGCTTCTGGCTTTTTTGGAAAGGTATATTTAAACATCTTCTTAAGCTCATTGTAAATTGCTTCCCAGAAAGCCTTAACCTTATTGCAAGTCTCTCTCTCTCAGGTGATGTGTGTACAGATCAAGTGCTTCCAGGAGATCATCACCATCGGTTACAACGTTTATCACTCCTACGAGCTGCCCTGGTTCAGAACCCTGAGTTGGTAAGTGGGATCAGAGTTTGTGCTACCTGAGTAAGCTCTAGAAGTCTGGTTTCCTGTTTCCTTGAGAGTATCTCTGTGCAGCTCTATTCTTCTAAACAGCTCAAGGTGGCTCCTGTTGTTAACGTTTTCCTTTGTAACTGTTAATTTATGGCTGTTACCCAACAGTGCAGGGCAGTACATCCTACCACATAGAAAGCAAACAATAAGAAAACGGAACCAATATAAATCAAGGCTCCTGTGTTTCCCAAGCTGGCACGGATGGTAAATGTTGAGCTTCTACTGTATTTTTCGCTCCATAAGACGCACCTGAACATAAGACGCACCTAGTTTTTAGAGGAGGAAAGGGGGAAAGCCCTGTTTTTTTGAGGATCAGCTCAAAGTGGTGCAGCTTCTTTTGCAAAGGGAAAAGCCCTGTTTTTTTGAGGATCAGCTCAAAGTGGTGCAGCTTTTTTGCAAAGGGAAAAGCCCTGTTTTTTTGAGGATCAGCTCAAAGTGGTGCAGCTTCTTTTTCAAAGAGGAAAAGCCCCGTTTTTATGGGGTTCAACTCACAGTTCTGCAGCTTCTAGTCCTACAGCCATTTCTACAGTTTCCAGACAGATAATCTAATCAGCCAGTCACATGTCGCTGGGGAAACAAACAGCCTCCCTCTGCATTCAACAATGGAGGCCTGGGCAAGGGGGCGGGGCTGGAAAGGGAGCCTTATCTCTCTCCCAATCACTTGCTGAACAGCTGTTCAGCGGCTTCCTTTCAACACCCCCTTCTCTCTTTGTAAAAAAAAGAGCACGATCTGCTTTTGGCCCCTAGGCAATTCGGCTCCAGGGACCATGCATTCGCTCCATACGACACATTCGCTCCATAAGACAGTATTTCCCATGGAAGAAGCCTTGGGAACCTCTCTGAAAAAGATGACGTCTATTCTTTCAGGTACTTCCTGCTCTGTGTGAACTACTTCTTCTATGGGGAGACCGTGACGGATTATTTCTTCACTTTGGTCCAGAGGGAGGAGCCTTTGAGGATCCTTAGCAAATATCACCGCTTCATTTCCTTTGCCCTCTACTTAACAGGTAAGTGGGACTCTGCTCTCCCATTCGGGACTTGGTGGCAATTGAAGTGGGTTCTTCAAGGATTCCTGGAGCCAGGCACGGTGTCCTTTTCTAATTGGGCGCCATGTTTTGATAGAAGCACAGTCTAGTCCAATCGCCCACTTGGTCTGAGGCCAGCCCTCTGATTGGCCGGGATGTACTGAAGGGGAGGAACACCAGGTTCTCATTTTAATGAATTTCTCTGTTTCTGCAGGCTTCTGCATGTTTGTTCTGAGCCTCGTCAAAAAGCATTATCGACTCCAATTCTACATGGTAAGAGAGATTTTCTCTTTTCAGAGTTAATAGCTTGTGAAGGGAGAGAGAGATACAGAGGGAGAGAGAGAGAGAGAGAGAGAGATGAAAAGGAGCGGGCTGTTCTTATCTTGCCTTTGACTGGCCTTCCCGAACCAGATGCTCTCCAGATGTTTTGACTACAACTCCCATCAGCCCCTACCAGCGTGGCCACTGGAGGGTACCAGCTTGAAGAAAGCTTTTTTTCTTTTCTTTTTTGCATTCCTTAAAACACTTTTCGTATCTCCTTTGTGTGTGAACAATGGATTGAAGAATGGGGAGGCCCACAACTCCTGCAAGTCTTAAAAGTTTATTTTGCAGTTGCCTAAATCTTCTTAGCAATGACAAACCTAGACAGCATCTTAAAAAGCAAAGACATCACCTTGCTGACAAAGGTCTGTATAGTTAAAGCTATGGTTTTCCCAGTAGTAATGTACGGAAGTGAGAGCTGGACCATAAAGAAGGCTGATCGCCGAAGAATTGATGCTTTTGAATTATGGTGCTGGAGGAGACTCTTGAGAGTCCCATGGACTGCAAGAAGATCAAACTTATCCATCCTTAAAGAAATCAGCCTGAGTGCTCACTGGAAGGACAGATCCTGAAGCTGAGGCTCCAAGTACTTTGGCCACCTCATGAGAAGAGAAGACTCCCTGGAAAAGACCCTGATGTTGGGAAAGATGGAGGGCACAAGGAGAAGGGGACGACAGAGGACGAGATGGTTGGACAGTGTTCTCGAAGCTACCAACATGAGTCTGACCAAACTGCGGGAGGCAGTGAAGGATAGGCGTGCCTGGCGTGCTCTGGTCCATGGGGTCACGAAGAGTCGGACACGACTGAACGACTAAACAACAACAACAAATCTTCTTGAAAATGTATGATAATACACAAATGCATTAAGCATGAATTCATTACATATGAGTTTCCAGGTAAATTCAGGCTTGGAGCTGACCATCCCAGTGCCCAGATTATGAATGTAGTCCATGCCTCGGTAATTTCGGGGCTGGACTACTGCAACGTGCTCTACGTGGGGCTTCCCTTGGGTCTGGTTTGAAAGCTCCAGGTGATGCAGAATGCAGTGGCCAGGCTGCTGATCGCAGCTTCCGGCCAATAACATGCGGGACCCTGGTTGGAGCATCTGAGCTGGCTGCCCATCTACTACTGAGCCAGGCTCACAGTCCTTGTATTAATCTACAAAGCCTGTAACAATTTAGGCCCAGAGTTCCTCGGGAACCCTCGTATCCCAGCTCGATCACCAAAATCATTGCTGGTCATTCCCCGAGTTGGTGAGGCTCATTTGACAACAGCAAGGAACTGAGCCTTTAGTGTCACCAGCCCAGTCCTGTGGAACTCTCTGCCACTAGAGATACGGCAGGCGCCTCCTGTGCCAGCTTTTTGAATGCCCGCAGAAAACTTTTCTATTCTGCCAGGCCTTTGTAGGCCATTTGTAGAATAAATCATTCTGCAATGGGTGAATTGGTGTCTGTTTCAAACTTTCAAACTTTTTTTTATTAAGCAGTTTTATGTTTTCATTGCTGTACAGTGGTACATCGGTTTAAGAACAGTCCGGTTTAAGAACAATTTGGTTTACAAACTCTGCAAAACCGGAAATAGTCTCTTGGTTTGAGAACATTACCTCGGTCTAAGAACGGAATCTGAACGGTGGAAGGGCACCGGAAAGGAAAAGTGCACCTCGGTTTAAGAATGGTTTTGGTTTAAGAACGGACTTCGGAATGGATTAAGTTCGTAAACCGAGGTACCACTGTAAACTACTTTGATTTTTTTTTTTAACGCCACAGAGGCACACACGTGTTTTTTATAAACAGATTAATAATACACCATGTACAAGGGGCAGCAAAGGTTCCCACTTCTGTAAGCTATTACTGTGGCTATGGCCAGGCCAGCCCTTCAGTACCACCAGCTGCCAACCCCCGAGCAAAACCAAAGGCCCAGGCCATGGCTGTGAGCAGCTGCGACAGATAAAGGAGGGCCCCTCCCTGGGCCTCTGTTGGAGAGCAAGGGGCTACGGAGTGCTTTGCCCATGTCTCAGGTTGCGTGGGAGGATTCAGTGGGTAGAGCCAACGTTGCTCCAGGGGTGCCCCCCCCAGATGTTGCTGGACTCCAACTCCCATCATCCTTGATCACTGGCCATGCTGGCTGGGGATGATGGAGGGGGGGGGGTTTCCAACAAGATCTCTGGACCTCGCCTTTGCTCAGTTCAAAACGAGGCCTCTCTCAACAGCTGAATTGCCGATCAGAACCCCGAGGATGCAGAAATATCTGGATCTGGTCTGCATGTGAGAACGAATGGTGGTTGGGCCTTTGGTTTATTGTTTCGTTTGCAAGAGAGGCATGGACAGTGGGCCTCCTGGGGGAAGCGATGAGCAGTTTTGGAAGGGGCTCCCTCGATTCCAGACTAGAAACAAGCAGCTGCGTGTGTGGTCTTTTTGCTAATGCTGTGCCTGTCATTGTGGAACGTGGGGCGGCAAATTCCCTGATGTTCTCTCTCTCTCTCTCTCTCTAATCAGCATTTTGGTGTGTGTTTTTGAGAAATGTTGTTTTTTTGCCCCCCGCAAACTGGATTGCATGCTGTTCTCTTTTTCCAGTTTGGCTGGACCCATGTGACCTTGCTAATAGTTGTCACCCAGTCCCACCTCATCATTCACAACCTGTTTGAAGGAATGATCTGGTGAGTTGGCGCTGCTTACTGACTTTCTGCTGCGTAGCGCAGGCCGCCGGGCTGCCTTGAAGGACAAAGAACATAGCATGGGGACAGGCCTCTTGCATGGGGTTTCACTAGTAGGAGCAGGAATCAGTGGGCCGCTGGATCATGCCCCCTCTGCCCACTGCTCCACCTGCCTTGGGGCAACTGTTTGGGTTGGCATGATGATATCTGGCGGGGGGGGGGAGTTTTCCTGGCATTAACCAGGCAAAAAGGAGGAATCCCAGTCTGCTTTGCTGTGCATGCATGTGCTCTTTCTAAATGTGAGGCAGCCACTCAGTGGGCCTTGCACAGGAACTGCTCAGCAAAAAAGCAGGTACGCTTTCGGGCGTTTTCCTGCATGAGGCTTAAAGTTCAGCTCTTGCTTCATTCTGATTTGTAAGGCAAGCATAAGACCGGTTCTGAATTAGTAGCGCACGAGAGGCCCAGAGGCGACTTAAGCTTCTTGTCTGAAAATGCCCTTGCAACCTGAATTGTGTGGTCTCCATCATTTCTGTCCTCCGGCTGCACACCTGCTCTTTTCGGGGAGTGCAACCCCATCCAGGACAGGCTGCCTGCTCCGTTCCCTAACAGATTGCAAGCTTCGTGGCCTAAATGAAGCCGCCAGCAGTTTGAAAAACTGCAAGACCCTCTTGGGGCCCACTGTCTACTACTCCAACTCAGTCCAGCTAGGAGAGGCCCAAATAGCAACGAGTGCCATCACCTAATGTGAGACCTGGTCATCCATGTGTCCCATCTTCTCCAGGTCATCTTCTGGGATAATTCAGCCTGGCAGGAATCCCCAGCCCCAACCCCAATTACATCCATTGGCTAACCTGTCCTAGCGGCTATCTCAGAGTGAAACACTCACAGTTGGAGGGAGATCACTCTCATTTTGCCAGGTGCCATAACAATTAATAACCATTCAAACCATGGTAACACAGCAAGGTTCCCACAACCGGTGTCTTTTCAGCTGGCTCTCACTTTTGCATAAATAGTAATTTTATAATAATAATAATAATAAGACTTTATTACGGTCCAGAGACCCAACAATTCATTATAAAACGGTACACAGTTTCGACAGCCCGCCTTCAGGTTATATAAGCATTATGTACAGACTTAGGAAGAGAGATCATTAGTTCTTGCCACCACCGATAGAAACTTCGCCACTGCTAATGTTCTATCATTTATCCGGTCTTCCAGTAGGAACCTGACATAGTAAGCCTCTGATTTTCCCGGGAAAAGTCTTAACAGGGGTAATATCAGTTCAGCCCTGGCTTGCTCGAATTTCACACAGTGCAGCAAAATATGCTTTACAGAGTCAATGTCTTGGGCACACGAACACAGTCTATCCTGGTAAGAAACTCCTCTCAATCTGCCATCCAACACTGCAGAAGGGAAGACGTTAATTTTATTTGTCCAGAGGATAAGGATGCCTTCGGCATATTTAGCGTAGCTTGTCAATCAGCATAGCAAATGCAGCCACTGGCAGGATTATCTGTTTTTAATTTTTTTTGCAGATCAAACCAATATTCACATCCTTTAGGTGAAAACATAGCAACTAAAGGCCAAACTAGGCATGATATTCAGAAATGCCAACCTTAAAAAAAAATGTGCAACGAGGAGGTTGGGAAGGCAAGCTAATAAATATTGGGATTGCAGCAAGCATGGAGAGAGAATTTAACAATATCCTCCCTGTAGTAGTCCTGGAAAAAAAACTCTTCCCCAAAAACTAGTATTTGCAGGGGTTGGGGAGAATCCCTCTGGACACTAGTGGGAAATTTCCTTTCAGGGCAAATAGAAGCTTCCATCTGTAGCTTTTAGCATCATGTATGTCCCTTAATGATAATGATAACGATCCAAATATTTCTCGGAACCACGATGTAAATTTTATCACAGGCTGCAGGGACGTGTTTAGCACAGAAAAGCAAAATCTAGCTGATATCTTTGAAAACAACCGAGGGGAGGGGTGTGAAGATCCATACACTTGAATGATACTTGTGGTTTCTGAAAGCCGAAAGATCTGCTTACCAGGGTGTAAATTCTCATTTAAACTGAGGTTCGAGAGAAGCTCTGGGCCCTTAATTTGCACCAGGAGTTCTTTCCATAAAATGAAATTAATGAAAGCGCTATTAGGAGTGGGAGTTCTGCTGATTGAAATGGCGCCTGCTGGTTCAAATGAACGCATTCATCCATCCATCAGGGGACAGCCTTCCAGAATGCTATTTCTAAATTAGCAGTTAGAACTCCCCGCTGGCAAGAAGATCTCTGGATCTGAGCCACAGCTGTGAGCTGCTGCCCCTTGCTGTTGTCAGGTGTGCTTTTCTCCAATCTACGCAGGTCCTTTGAGTGGTTTATCTAGGTCTTTTTTCCTTCCCTGCTATCTAGGTTTATCGTCCCAATTTCCTGCGTCATCTGCAACGACATCATGGCTTACATGTTCGGCTTCTTCTTTGGACGCACTCCGCTGATAAAGGTTGGTTCTGGTCCCGAGATGGACACCACCCACCCCCCGCAAAAATGGTTTTACGTTATTTCATATTTTCTTACAAAGGAATAATAACAAGTAATAATAATAATAAAAAACTTTTATTTATATCCCGCCCTCCCCGGCCGAAGTCGGGCTCAGGGTGGCTAACATCAGATACATAACATTGGTATAAAATCAAACAATAATTAAATTACCTCCTAAAAACATCTCAAAATCAAATTAAAGTCTAATTAGATGGCTTTCCACAGGGTTAGGGTTGGGAACAGTAAGTGTTCCCTGAACTGAAATTTCAGCCTTCATGACATAGGAAAACAGCCAAGTGAACAGCTTGAGAGCCAGTTTGGTGTAGTGGTTAAGAGCGGCAGACTCGTAATCTGGGGAACCGGGTTTGCGTCTCCGCTCCTCCACATGCAGCTGCTGGGTGACCTTGGGCTAGTCACACTTCTCTGAAGTCTCTCAGCCCCACTCACCTCACAGAGTGTTTGTTGTGGGGGAGGAAGGGAAAGGAGAATGTTAGCCGCTTTGAGACTCCTTCGGGTAGTGAAAAGCGGGATATCAAATCCAAACTCTTCTTCTTCTTCTTCTTCTATTTTGGTGGAGGAGGGTCAAGATATTAACCGACATGCATGAAATTTCATATATAGCTATATAATCCGTAGTAGAGTAAGATAAGACCTTCGGAGCAGGCATTTTCAAAAAAATAAAATTCTCAAAAAAATAAAATTCTTTTTTTTTTTCCTTCAAAAAAAAAAAATGTTCCTTGATAATTTGTCACCCCCTCCATTATGGAACCCGGAGCGGACCACCACCCCGCCCCCCCCCTTGCTACGCCCCTGGTCAGACCATTGGTCCATCTAGCTCAGTATTGTCTGCACTGGCCGGCAGCAGCTCTCCAGGGTTTCAGGCAGGAGACTCTCCCAGCCCTACTGGAGATGCTGGGGGTGGAGCCTGGATCCTTCCGTCTGCAAGGCAGATGTGCTACTGAGCTATGACCCTTCCCCAACACTCATAACTTAGTTTTGGGACTTCTGTCCCGTCCGATGTGTTCGTGGAGACTCTGTTGGCTTCTGCAGCTCCTCCCTTTTTAACGTTCTTGCCTGTTCCTGTGCCTGCAGCTCTCCCCAAAGAAGACCTGGGAAGGCTTTATTGGAGGGTTCTTCGCCACTGTGGTGTTCGGCCTGCTAGTAAGTTGCTCCTTTCCTTTTTGGTTAAGAACAAAAGTTGTGTTGGGCCTCGGAGCAAGAGGCCGTGTCACCCATAAAGCAGGCTGGTGGAGATGGATGGTGGAAGTCTGGGACCTGTCGAGGGCGATGGGCCCTGCCCCACAGAGCACCCTCAACTCACCAGGAAGTTCTCCGAATGGTAGCATGCTTTTGTGAACTTTACAATCATCACCTGAGGCCCTTCTCCGTGTGCTCCCTCCATGGGAGGTCCGGAGGGCGGCAATACGAGAACGGGCCTTTCTAGTGGTGGCTCCTCATTTCTGGGGGGCTACTGGAGCCAGGCAAAAACTTTCCTCTTCGACCTGACCTTTGCCTTTTAACTATCTATTGCAAGGGTCAGCAAAGTTTATCTTGCCTGGGCCGGATTGGTCCTGCGGAGATCTCTCCGTGGGCCAGACCGCACGTGCGCATGCGATTTTCGGCGTCTGCGCAGACACAATTTTGCGGTTTAGCGCAGTGCGTGAGTGAGCAGCTCAGTTCGGGGGCAGCTTATGGGCTGGTTAAACGACCTCTGTGGGTCACTTCTGGCCCATGGGCCTTAGGTTGCTGACCCCTGATCTATTGCCTTTTTGCCTGGGTGGGATGTTTTAATGTAGGTGGTGGTTGTTTTGCTTGAGATATTGTAGGTCACTTGGAGTTGCTGTGGCAAAAAAGCGGCAATTTTGATGATGATGATGATGATGATAATAATAATAATAATAATAATAATAATAATAATAATAATAATAATAATAATTCAGTTACAGGTAGGTAGCCGTGTTGGTCTGTCATAGTCAAAAAAAAAAAAAAAAAAAAAAATCCTTCCAGTAGCACCTTAGAGACCAACTAACAAGAACAAACTTAGTTCATCTCTAACGTGCTACTGGAAGGATTTTTATTATTATTTATTTTGTTTTAATAATAATTCAGTTCTGGAATCCAGAACTGAAACATCAAGTAGCTATCCAATACAACAATAATATTTGGGCGCAGAGCCTGAAAGAAATGTAGGCAAAGCATGAGAATAATTCACACATTTCTGTCATGTCTTGTTCCCAAGGCTCCTAGCCGTCCAGCTGGTCCACTTAAAATAAAATATCTGAAGGGCTGTCCCATGGAAGACGGAGCAAGCTTGTTTTCTGCTGCTCCAGAGGGCAGGTCCTGAACCAGTGGATTCCAATGACAAGAAAGGAGATTCTAAATAACCTTTAAGAATATTCTGCTGGGAAGAGTGATTTGACAATGGAACAGACTTCATTGGTTGCAATCTGCTTCACTGGAAGTTTTCAAACAGAGGTCGGATGGCCACCTGTCAGGAATTCTCTACCTCTGATTCCTGCTTGCAGGGGCTTGGACTAGATGGCCCTTGAGGGGACCTTCCAACTCTGCTGTGATTCATATCAGAGTTCCTTGGCAGGAATTCACCTTTTGCCTCTTCCGTTTCCCTCTCCAGTGTGGTGTAGTGGTTAAGAGCGGTGGACTCGTAATCTGGTGAACCAGGTTCGCATCTCCGCTCCTCCACATGCAGCTGCTGGGTGACCTTGGGCTAGTCACACTTCTTTGAAGTCTCTCAGCCCCACTCTCACAGAGTGTTTGTTGTGGGGGAGGAAGGGAAAGGAGAATGTTAGCCGCTTTGAGACTGCTTCAGGTAGTGAAAAGCGGGATATCAAATCCAAACTCTTCTTCTTCTTCTCCACCCCCCCCATCCAGCTGTCGTATGTGATGTCTGGATACAGATGCTTCGTGTGCCCCGTGGAGTTTAACAACGACAGCAACAGCTTCACTGTGGACTGTGAGCCCCCTGAGCTTTTCCAGCTGCAAGAATACAACATCCCCTTGGTGCTTCAGTCTGTCATCGGCTGGGTAAGCATCCAGATCAGAGCATTCAGGTTTGGAAAACTTCTGAGAAACATAAGAGCTTGCTGGATCAGGCCAAAGGCCCAGCCAGTCCAGCATCTTTTTCTCTTTTTTTTTTTTTTTAAAAAAAAATAATTTTTATTGTTTTACAGTGGTACCCCGCAAGACGAATGCCTCGCACAACGAAAAACTCGCAAAACGAAAGGGTTTTGCGAGTTTTTAGTTGACTCGCGAGACGAATTCGTCTATGGCTCTTTTTCACACTGTAAGCACCGGAAACCACTGTAAGCACCGGAGCCTCGCCCCGCCGTGTCCCTAAAGCTTTAAAATGCGGCGCCGCGCCATACAGGGAGCTGTAAAGGCTTACCTTTTTCTCCGGTCGGGAGGGGTGTTGTCCATCGCATCCATCTTGGATCGACTGTGCATGTCTGCGATCTCCAGACCATGGCTTGCCCCCCCCCCCCAGTTTTGATCCTGGGTACGCCCCTGGTCTGGCGTGAATTTTACTAGCCCAAGGGCTCCTGAACTCATCGCGCCATAAGCATTGGGCCAGATAATATTCAGGCAGTCTGTGCCAGAGAGCTTTCAAAGAGGACTGGGCAAATTCATGGAGGAGAGGGTTCGTGCTCATGCTTCTGAATGCCTGTTGCTGGATATCGCAGGAGGGGGAGAGTGCTGTTGTGCTTGTATCCTGTAGGCCAGGTAACTGGTTGGTGAGAACAGGATGCTGGACTAGATAGGCCATTGGCCCGATTCAGCGGGCGATCTTTACGTTCTTAGAGCCAGTCGTAAGACTGCAGGTATAATAGGCAGGATTTGCAGAGCCGTTTTCCAGCTCACTTGCCCGCCGGTGTGAGGTGCCGGCATGGCAGAGCCTTACCCGCCGGTGTGAGCCTTACCACACCTTACCCGCCGGTGTGAGGTGCCGGCATGGCAGAGCCAGTTTGGTGTAGTGGTTAGGAGCAGCAGACTCGTAATCTGGGGAACCGGGTTCGTGTCTGCACTCCTCCACATGCAGCTGCTGGGTGACCTTGGGCTAGTCACACTTCTCTGAAGTCTCTCAGCCCCACTCACCTCACAGAGTGTTTGTTGTGGGGGAGGAAGGGAAAGGAGAATGTTAGCCGCTTTGAGACTCCTTCGGGTAGTGAAAAGCGGGATATCAAATCCAAACTCTTCTTCTTCTTCTTCTTCTTGAACTGACAATGACCCCTCCTGCTCCTTTCTCCAGAAAACAGTTCGGATGTACCCCTTCCAGATCCACAGCATTGCACTCTCGACTTTCGCCTCCCTCATCGGACCCTTCGGAGGGTTTTTTGCCAGCGGATTTAAAAGAGCTTTCAAGATCAAGGTATGCCACGGCTGGAAAGAGGGACTGCTTTGAAAGAGCATGGTCAGGGTGGCAGGTCTATTGAACCCACTTCAGTTCTAATAAATCCTGGAATATATTTGTTACCATATTTCTTTGTGTTTTCCCCAGACTGGGACTCAAGGCAGCTTACAAAAATTAAAACAACACAGATAAAATACAAAAAAGCTAAAAACATGCAAAATATTATTTTTAAAGAAATTAAAACTCTAATGGAATAGTTATTTAGATATTATATTATACCCCACTTTTATTATCTAGACATCGAAATGTCTTGCAGTAATAAAAATGAACAGGTGAAGCTCGAAAAAGTAGAATATCGTGGAAAGGTTCATTTCTTTCAGTAATTCAACTTAAAAGGTGAAACTAATATATGAGATAGACTCATGACATGCAAAGCGAGATATGTCAAGCCTTTATTTGTTATAATTGTGATGATTATGGCGTACAGCTGATGAGAACCCCAAATTAACAATTTCAACTTTGGGGTTTTCATCAGCTGTACGCCATAATCATCACAATTATAACAAACAAAGGCTTGACATATCTCGCTTTGCATGTCATGAGTCTATCTCATATATTAAACTCCAGTAGCTAATGAAAACAATTGCTTACATAAATGGACTTTCCCATGATATTCTAATTTTTCCAGTTTCACCTGTACAGTTTACAAAACTTTAAATAGTTTTTACTGTATATGTAAATTTACAGGGTTTTTCCCCCCAGATGTTTATATAAAATATAGGAGCTCAATTTCAAAAAACAGAAATCCTTCTCCTTAAAGTCTGGGTTAGTAGACAAGAAGTGAAACAATTTAGATTCCATAACTTCCAGTGGGGTGTGAACAGACTGAGGACTCTTTGTTTGGTAGGCGGCGGATGGGGGTAGAAATTAGTGATGATCTCCTCCTCCCTGTTTCCTGGTGTCAAGAGTCAAGAGGGCAGGTGGGTCTGGATCATGTAAGATCTCTGGTTCGTTGCTCATGAGTAACCAGCCGATTCCGTTGCTTCTTTTTATAGTTTTATTGTGCAAAACTATTTACAGTGCAGAGCTAACAAATACACGTCTGTATCATCCATCAGCAGAATCCGGGAGTGCCCCTTTCCGGTTACCCCCCCCCCAGCAAAAAAGACGCGGGATGCGGAATCTCCTCCTCCTTGCCCTACGTGGCACCCCTCTGCGCAATTGGGGTGACGGAAGTGGCGTGCCACCCTCTGCGCCCGCAGGGTGCAAGGGCTCTCTCACGTCCCTAGAGCCTTCGCTGCCCGTTCCCTGAGAAACCTCCCCTTCCCCGCTTGAGGTCTCATTGCTGCCCCCACCGGATGAAACAAAATAAAAAAATTCTTTCCAGTAGCACCTTAGAGACCAACTGAGTTTGTTCTTGGTATGAGCTTTCGTGTGCATCTGAAGAAGTGTGCATGCACACGAAAGCTCATACCAAGAACAAACTCAGTTGGTCTCTAAGGTGCTACTGGAAAGAATTTTTAATTTTGTTTCGACTATGGCAGACCAACATGGCTACCCACCTGTAACACCACTGGATGAAGAAGTGCTACTCCTCAGGTGTTGTCGGGGCTCTCTGTAACATCCCAAACCCCTGTCACCCTCACTGCGCTGTGCCGAGGGCAGTTCCCTGACAGATCAGGAATCCCCTTCACCTGCCAAGGCACGTACACTCTCTACTTTCCCCTCTCGATTGCGCAGGACTTTGCCAATACCATCCCAGGGCACGGAGGCATCATGGATCGGTTCGACTGCCAGTACCTGATGGCCACCTTTGTGAATGTATACATTGCAAGCTTTATCAGGTGAGATGATGGTTTGGTTTGGTTGCGGGTTGCACCATCAATCCTAGCGTTCTCTTTTTCTTAAAGTATATGTTATTGGCTTTTAAAAATGCAGCTGTAAAAAGGCAAAGAGATGTACAGATCATTAAAAGGAGAATAAAAAACCACAACTGTGACTGAACAGAGTACAGAGGTTGTTTACAACGTCGTCGATATTAAGAACTTAATGTGGAGTAATGGGTCGGAGTGAAATCGGAACAGAAGCCATTAGTAAGAGAATTAATTGGTTGGGGAAGGGAGCAGTCAGAAACAGGTCTAGGCTAGGCAAAAGAAATATCCATCAGGAGGAAGGCATATAACCCTCCAGAGCGATGCGTGAGTCATTGGAGATTTGTATAATACACTATTATTGCTTATAAAAGTTACAAATGACTATGTCCAAAAGGGTCTTGTTTAGCCATACCTCAGTTGACTCTGGGACGGTGAATCAAATATTCTGACGGTGCAATTCCCCACACCCTCTCTAATAATCCTTGTGTTCTCGGTTCAGAGGATAGGATTGTGGAGAGATTGTGAGGCTGGGATCAAAGGGATTCCTCGCTCAGGGTCAAAAGAGAGCCTGACAGTGGCATTAAACGGAAGACTCGCCTTAGCCATTAACCCCAGTAACAAAATTAAACAAGGCGTGGGTCTACAGCAGGGTTTTCCAATCCTGGGTATCCAGCTGTTTTTGGACTACAACTCCCATCATCCCTAGCCAGCAGTACCAGTGGTCAGGGATGATGGGAATTGTAGTCCAGCTGGCGACCCAAGTTTGGGAAACCCTGGTCTGTGGGAAGTCTCCCCTTCCAAATATTCCCAGCCTGGTGAGGTGACGTGATGTGATTGCCTTATTCTTTTTCTCTCTCACTCCAGGGGTCCTAATCCGAGCAAGCTGATCCAGCAGCTGCTAACTCTGCGACCAGACCAGCAGCTGAACATCTTCAACACGCTAAAGGCCCACCTGGTGGACAAGGGCATGCTGGCTGGCTCTGAGGATGCGTAGGCGCCTGTGCCGTCAGGAAGGGACTGAGCGTGGGCAAGCCCCCCACCCCACCCCCCCAGAGGAAACCCTCTCCCAGCTTGCCTGATTTAGGACAATAACTAAGCCTCATGTCTCTCACTTCCTTTTCCATATAAAAGGTTTGCATTTGTGCATTTTTTTAAAAAAGAAATGTATCTATATCTCTGTGGCGGTGGTTTTGAGCAAACAGAGGGGAGCTTTTAGCTGGGAAGGAACTGTGGCACGCCGGAAGGAGACGCTTGGCTGATGGTTTTGGAAGGTGGTTTTACCCCCCTCGGATCTGCCCGGTGGTTTTTCTTATTCCCAGATGTGTATAGAAAGTCGTGCAAGGCCCGTTCTACTCTCAGAGCAGCCGTGTTTTTGTAGCAGGGAGAGGGAAGAGACAGGAAAGAGTGCCAAATAGCGTGTGTTTTTTAAAAAAGAAAGAAGGCGGGCGTGTTGAATCAAAATTACCTGGATTATGCACCCCTGTTCCACCATCCTGGCTTCCTTATCCGTGAGATGGATCCAGTGCTGCGTTTTGCATTTGGCAAACGCCCAGGTTCCTAAGTGAGCAGCTTTCCCCAATCTGCGTCCCTGTTCACCACACAGACATGCGACAATATGGTGGTGCAGAGACCCATCCTTAGTGCCATGTGTATTATGCCGAGTGGGTTTTCACAGGGATGGGTTGGAGATCTCGCCCACCCATGGGCCAGCCAAGAAAATTGGGATCCAGGGGCACTTTTGCTCACAGAAGCAGCTCGAGAGCCAGGAAGACTCAAGGACAGCTGTGCCGAATGTCCTTCTGCAAGCGGCTGGGGGCAAGGCCTGCCCTCCTGCCCTGGAAACACCTGCCCTTGTCTCGCTTCCGTGCAGGGGAAATCCCTGCCGGCAGGAGAAAGTGCTTCCTCTTCTAACCCAGTTTCCCCGCGCAGAAATGGATGCATGTTGCACCCTGTCCTCGTGACGTTGCCATATTTCTTGCATTGCTGGCGGGAAAGGATGCAAAGTTCACCTGCTGCTGTGCTGTTCTTGATAAGCAGGGAAGATCGGAACACTTATTTTTATGTTCCTGAAGCAGAGCGAACCATTTGACACAGAAAAAAAAATGGAAGACCATGAAGGCAAATGCATTTTTTTATTTTTTATTTTTTAGGTTTTATTTCACAAATCCTACTGAACATTTTTTGGGATCTCCCCCATTTTTGTTTTTTAAGCCTTCCTTCATTCTGGAGCAAAAGTACCTGAATAGATGGATATTGATATCTGGCCTCCTGGGAACTTTAAGGGGTCGTAAAGGAGCAGAGGCTGGCCTGGGTGCCCAGCCGTTGCATTGCCCAGCTCATGCAGCTGTTTGAGTCCCTGCTGTTGTGAGGCTCCTGTTTATCTTCTGCCCCCTCAAGCGCTCCCACTGGAGTCCTCGTTCCCAAGGCACTGGTCCTACTTTCAGTTGCAGAAGGGGACTCATGTGACTGAAAGCTCATGCATACAAAGGCATTATCAGGACTCAGAAAGTGAGAGAGTGAGGATAAAGATTCTGTTAGTTTTCCATATGAAGGCATATATGTGTGTGTGTGTGTGTGTGTGTTTGGGGGTTAATCTGTTTTGGTTTTTTTGGAAGGAGGAAATTTCAACCACGTTGAGCCACCATCACAGCCTGGAGTGGTCCAGCCTTGATTCAGATTTACGTATGCTTTGAGATCTGGGCCTGAGTCACTGAGCAGCTGCTAGCTTAGGTGTGATGCCTGGGTAATGCCACACACGTGTTTCTTGACATGATTCCACTTCAGGGTCACCTTGACCACCTGTGCTGTCACTTCCTCTGTGACAGAAGAGAGTTCCTGAGGAGCACTTTGAGGTAGGCTGATTAGCCTTTTTTAAGGTGTCTTCTGGTATATTCCCAAATCCCATCTGCCCCAAACGCTCTTGGGTTCGGAGTCCAGGCATCTGAAACCACATGGTGGGAGAAGCTTATTGAGCTGAGGTGGGTTGCAGGGAAAGATTTTTTGCCCCACGCTTCCTGTTCCTCTGCTGTCAATACGGCTCCCCTCCCCAAAGGAAACAAGTCTTTTTTCCTGATCTAACGATGGCCTTTTAACCACAGGTGACCCCTGAGTTGGACATGCCTGCCATTTTGATGGGAAGTTTTGGGTTTTGATACCCAAAAAAGGGCAAGAGGGTTTGTGTGTGTGTGTGTGTGTGTGTGTGTGTGCGCGCGTGTTTGAACTTACTCAGTGTTTCGACCTTGGGGGAAGCAGGACAGAAGCAGAATGGGTGTGTGGGGCAACAAGTGCCTATGCAACAGCAATTAATTAATTAATTAATTAATTAATTAATTAACAAAATTGGGGGAGGGGGCTCAAGGGAGTCTCTGTTTCATTGAAATGTCACTGACATTTCCTGGTTCCAGCTATTTGGCTGGTGGCCACAATTCCTTGCATCCTGCCTCCCGAAGGGAACTGGAAATGAACAGTGTATCCTAGACACACACACACACATGGCTCATTGTGTTGTCTGGATAGTTGCGCACTGTTCTGGGATTGCTTCTCATGTCAGTGCATTTCAGGTACTGGGTGGGTTCAGGGTCCCAGCGCATGAGTGACTGCTGGTCGTCCCTGCAGTCCACAGATCCTTGCAAGAGCCAGTCTTGGTTATAAGTCAAACAAAGTGCTGGCACCCCTGACTGAGAACTGGCACTCATTTAAAGTTACCCAGAACAGGAAGGATTCACATCCTGGTTTTAGTCATTAAGTTCAATGCCTTTTTTTTCAATGGCATATTCATTTTCTCTTTGGGGGAATGCAAAGAGGGCTGTGATCCATTCATATTAGAAAAGGGCAGCTCAGAAACAGCCGGTTCCTCCAAGGGACTGAGGTGTAAGTGGGAGAGAGTCTCTCCTGCCCAAAGGGAAGCCTGTGGGTCTTACTTCAGTTGCACACAGGTAGCAAAGGTCTGGCAACTGGTAAGGGGAACAGCAGGTAACAAAAGGCAGTTTATGCAGTGGAGTTGCTTAAGGGGTAGTTAGCGGTGTGGGTGTATTTGCTGGTGAAAACCCTGAGTTGGCCTGGCGTTGAGCAGGATTAAATTGGGGCACTGTAGCTGTTACTTAGAGGAATGTGTGTTCCTCTAACACAATTTGGTTGTGTCCTTGGTTGGCTGGCCTTATTGCCTGGCATGCGGCGCACCAGCAAGCCAGGAGGAGCTGGAGGTGTGCAGCGCGTCACACCTGAGCCAGGTGACCTTGGCCCACCCCACAATCCCAGTGGTAGCTGGGCCAGCATCGGGGGAGTCCCTGCGCACCTCTCACGGGATGGGGAAGGTGGATCCAGAGGGGTTGGGGGAGGAGGAGGCTGGATTTCACAGGGGTTGGAGCTGGGACCAAATCCGGATTCTGCATTCTTTGGGGCTAAACTCAGTCAGAAGTGAGACACCGACACAAAGCAATGTCTCTGGAGTGGAAGCCAGGCACTCGCACTCACTTGTGATGCTTTGAGTGGGGATCTGGCTGAGTGGAGTTGGGGACAGAAGAACTGGGGAACACGGGTCAACACCCCCCCCCAATTTAAAAGACCCTTTGCTTAACTGGTAGTGGTTGCTTAGCACAAGTATGAGGTTTAACATTTCAGGAGCTCGAAGGCTGACATCCTCATAACTCCCCTTTGTTATATCAAAGGCATATTTTTTGGGGGGTGTTCTGCCCCATGTACCTGAGGAGGACTCCTTGCCTTGTTTGCTTGCAAGGGTTCCCAGAAGGAAGTGCTTCTACATTCCTTAACTGCCTCTAGACAGCAGACTTCCCAAGCATCAAAGCAGAGTCTTAGCCACCCCTTTCCAACCTTTCTCAGTCCCTCCCTCCCTCCCCAATTCTTTCTGCTAACAGCTCTGTATGTTTGGAGGGGTAGCTTACGTTGACAGAAAAGTCCCGCATTCACAGTATCTAAAGCTGGCAATACAACCATTGTGCTCATCGGCATGTCAGTGACAACTTGTGAACCCCTTTAATGTCCCTGTGACATCTTTCTCCACCCACAGGAGAACCCCCCCCCCCCGTTTTTCTTCTTCCGATGGGGATGTGCTTATCCCCCTCCACAAATCCTCTGCTTTATTTCTCTGTGCTTTTGTCTTTTACAGGAGGAATGTTGGTGGTTGGTTTTCTTTTGGGTTGTGTTTGGGTTTTTTTTTGCAGACACTTGTAGGCTTGCCTCTGTTACTTTTTGGTTCATTGGACTGTCAGAATGTGAAATATTATATAAAGGTATTTTATCCTATTTATATACGGTAATATTGTTAAATAAAAATGTATCTAAACTGTTTGTGTGTGTGTGCGTGCGTGTGCAGTTATTTAGGCCAAGCAGAAGGGTTCGTTTTATTCTGTTTTTTGTTTTTTAAATTTTTTATTTGCCTTTTCAAAAACAGGAACAGAGAGCATATTAACCCCCCCCCCCGCTTCCCTCCCCTTGTCCCACTTACAACTTTGTACCAAATACAGCATATATACATTTACAGGTAGGTAGCCTAAGATCATGGCCACTGGTCCCATCACCTCCTGGCAAATAGAAGGGGAAGAAATGGAGGCAGTGAGAGATTTTACTTTCTTGGGCTCCATGATCACTGCAGATGGTGACAGCAGTCATGAAATTAAAAGATGCCTGCTTCTTGGGAGGAAAGCAATGACAAACCTAGACAGCATCTTAAAAAGCAGAGACATCACCTTGCCGACAAAGGTCCATATAGTTAAAGCTATGGTTTTCCCAGTAGTGATGTATGGAAGTGAGAGCTGGACCATAAAGAAGGCTGATCGCCGAAGAATTGATGCTTTTGAATTATGGTGCTGGAGGAGACTCTTGAGAGTCCCATGGACTGCAAGAAGATCAAACCTATCCATTCTTAAAGAAATCAGCCCTGAGTGCTCACTGGAAGGACAGATCCTGAAGTTGAGGCTCCAGTACTTTGGCCACCTCATGAGAAGAGAAGACTCCCTGGAAAAGACCCTGATGTTGGGAAAGATGGAGGGCACAAGGAGAAGGGGACGACAGAGGATGAGATGGTTGGACAGTGTTCTCGAAGCTACTAGCATGAGTTTGGCCAAACTGCGAGAGGCAGTGAAGGATAGGCGTGCCCTGGTCCATGGGGTCACGAAGAGTCGGACACGACTGAACAACAACAACAAGCCATGTTGGTCTGCCATAGTCAAAAAATTTTTTTAAAAAAAAATCCTTCCAGGAGCACCTTAGAGACCAACTATACAATATGACTGCCATTCCACACTTTTCCTGGCTCCTTTGCTTTTCTACTACTCTTCGTAAGCCACATCTTTTTAATCATCTTATCTATGAAATACTCTTTTTCAACTCTGCTGGATTTATTCTAGTCTACTGATTCCATAAAATTGGTTCACCCCTTGATTGTAAAAACAAAGAAACCTCAAAGCGGTTTACAAAAAAGATAAAATTATAACTAAGAATAAAGAACAACAATAAATTGAGATTTTTCCAAAAGTTAAAATAACCATAGAAAAACAGATTAAAACCCATATCGACTTTCTATGCAATACCTGGATGGACTTAACTAAGCAAGAATGTTTTAAGCAGGTGCCAGTTGAGCCTGATATTAGTTCTATAGATCCCAGAATTTATCATCTTTTAAAAACAGCAAAATGCAACTTTTTGTGTTATTCTTGGATAGCACCCAACTAACTTGTGCTCCACTGTCAAACATCTCTTACCAACAGTTTCCAGACAGATAATCTAATCAGCCAGTCACATGTCACCTGGGGAAACAAACAACCTCCCTCTGCAGCACATTCAACAATGGAGGCCTGGGCAAGAGGGCGGGGCTGAAAGGGAGCCGGGGATCTCTCCCGATCTCTTGCTGATCAGCTGCTGAGCGGGGTCCTTTCAACACCCCCTTTTCTCTTTGTAAAATAAAAAGCATGATCCTCTTTTGGCCCCTGGGCAATTCGGCTCCAGGGACCACCATTCGCTCCATAAGACGCACAGATATTTCCCCTTACTTTTTAGGAGGAAAAAAGTGTGTCTTATGGAGCAAAAAATACGGTGGTATGTATGTGGGGATTGTGGTCGGATTGGCGCTGTCAAGCCACGTCAATTCCGCAAAGGTTGGAATAACAGCGCTGGCAAGTGGCTAGAAAAGTACTGGAAAGTCACAAGGTGAGCAGCGGGAGGGGCGCACATGTGAGAGAGGCATGGGGAAAAAGCACAAAGTTTGGGGGTGTCACCAAAGGAACCCAGGGCAGGAACATTTCCTTTTATGGTATGGATGTATCACCATTGGGCCATTTGGTTCCTAATGAGTTAATCATTAACCTGTATGCAAAAGTGTCAATAAAAGGGAGCCCGCAGGCGCTGCTCATGGTCGCCTTCCCATTGAAACCATCCTGCTTGTCACGTCGGTCTTTTTGCCAGCGCAACACATGTAGAAACCATCTGTGCTCCTGCTCCCCCTCTTCCAAAGTCTTGTTGTAACAGAAATTAACACCTTTCCAAACCTTCAGTTCACATCATGTTGGCTGGGGCGCCTTTTCACTTTAGCCTAATTGTCCAAAATCAAAGGAGATCCACAGCAAAAATGGTTGTTGACCGCGGCTTTCTCAAAAATGGAGTTGTGATGAACCCAACATTCTGCCCCTCCTTTCTCGGTGAACTCTTCCAACTTTGTCTAAGACCGAGGCAGGAATTAAAAGGTGTCTGCGGGGTCACTTTGCACCCCCCCAACTTCATCGGAGGGAGCTAGCCCCCACTGTCCCCCAGTATCTCCATCTGAGCAACTTTCCATGCTCGCTACAGGAATTGGAAGTCCCATATTGGTCTTATTAATGGTGCATACATTTCCTCCCCTATTCAATGTGTTTCAAAGCTTGAAATGTTGATCATTAAACAAAAAAAGGACCCAAGAGGAATTAAGCTTCTCTTAATGATAAATAGAATGAATCCTAAATCTTGAGCAAGCTCCTCTGGTTACTCCCCAAGCAAAATTATCACGCCCACAACAAAATTCTTGGTTTTGTTGTGCATTAAAAATATTACCTCAAACACAAATGCAACTACCAGGATAAAATGGTGCAATTACACTGCTTCCACAGTATACCCTGAAGCTAAGAAAACCAGATTCATCAGATTGCTCATTACCAGATCAATAAGCGTTGCACAAGTCCAGTAAACCACAAGTCGTTAATGCAAAGAGTTGCCTCCAGATAACACCTTTTATGAAACGCTTTCAAATACAAAGTTTTCCAAATGTAAACTTAGTCCAGTCTGGGGTTGAACTAGATGACTCTCGGGATCCCAACTCTACGATGCTATGATTCCATAAGGGCTTCTTTCTTAGAATTAATGAATTGGAGATCCCGGTTTTGGAATTCAACACTGCGTCCTCTTGTGATCTGGGCTTTTAATGGTAGTGATCGGCCGCCTTCCTGGAGCACATCCTGCTTAAGGGGCCTTGGACCATTATCATAGCAGTGGGCTAGGAAGGGCTGGTGTGAAAGATGGTGCATCGCACACATTGAGCCTCCCCCCCCCTCCACAGCTTCACACCTCCCCAGAAGTTTTAAACCATAGTACTGTACAGTCACACCTTACATGGGTTCCAAGGGTTCGGCGTAAACATAAAAATCGCATATACCCAAATCCTTGGAGCCGCCCCACAGCTAGTGGAGAAAGAGAGAGTCAATTCTCAAGCACTCCCAGAACCTGTACGCCATGTGGGCCTTGCTCAGCAAGCAAGGCGAAGAGCTTAAAAACTCTTTGCGCCTGCTAACCAAAGCAGACCTGTCGCAAAAAAAGAGCTTTTTGAGCCCTCCACCTTGCTTGGATTTCAGTTGTGAATCAACTCAACCAGGCCTGCCTTCCGCCGCGTATAATTTGAAATCACACAAGTTAAATGCATGTTAAGATGCGATTGTACTGTACAACAGCAGGTGGTTGTGCTGGTCGGACACACACACACACACACACACACATATATATATACACATATACATACATATCTGAAGAAGTGTGCATGCACACAAAAGCTCATACCAATAACAAACTTAGTTGGTCTCTAAGGTGCTACTGGAAGGATTTTTATTTTTTATTTTGTTTTGACTATGGCAGACCAACACGGTTACCTACCTGTAAATGGAACTGTATTTTTCTTTCTATAAGACACCCCCATGTATAAGACGCCCCTTAATTTTGGGGACTCAGATTTAAGAAGATGGGGGGGAGAGATGTATCCATGTATAAGACACCCCCTAATTTTTGACATTATTTTTTAGGGAAAAAACCTAGTCTTATACACAGAAAAATACAGTATATATAATTTTTTTATTGGTTTTACATAATTTTACACATTTTAACTTTAACCTTTTCAAACATTAAAATGAAAGGTTCGTTCAAACCTTCGGACCTCCTTCCCTCCCTCCATGGGTTCCGTGTTCAAAATAAAATCTTTTACCCTTCTCCATCTATTATATATCCACAGTTACCATAGTTGATTCCACATTACAAGTGTGATTACATCCCTGCCAAAGAGTTTAACTGTTTACAGTGATCTTTTAAATATATGGAAAATTTACTCCACCTTTTAGGAATACTTGATCTTCCTGGTTTCTGACCTTCCCCGTCAGTTTCGCCATCCCTGCATACTCCATCGGTTTAGTCTGCCATTCTACTTTTGCTAATACTTCTCCATCCTTGCATCTCTGGGCTACAAGCATTATCGCTGCCATCGTTGCATACATAAAAAGTCTTTTATCTTCTCTTGGTAGCTCTTCACCAATTATACCTAGTAGAAAGGCTTCGGGGTTTTTAACAAATGTATTTTTAAACATTTTCTTTAGTTCATTATATATCATTTCCCAGAAAGCCTTTACCAATGTACATGTCCACTACATATCGTAAAGAGTACCCTCCTTCCCTTTTCATTTCCAACACAAATTTGAACTAGTTGTGTACGTTTTCGCAATTTCAGTTGGTGTTGGATACCAAAGATACATCCTTTTCATATAATTTTCCTTCAACGAACAGCACGCAGTAAACTTTTATGTCCTCTTTCCATAACTTTTCCCAAGATGAAAGTTGTATATTATAACCAAAATCTCTAGCCCAGTGTATCATCACTGCCTTAATTTCTTCATTCTTTGTATACCCTTCCAAAAGCAATTTGTACATTTTTGATGGTACTGTACAAATTTGTAGCATTGTTCACAGTCTGGTCTAAAGGTCTCTTCCTGTTAAGAGAGGAAGGGGTTGCCACGCTCGTGGCATGTTGCCAGGTGTTTCCCACGGTCATGAGCTGCGTTGCACACGCAAGACCCTTCATACTTTCTGGTTGTCATCTCCCTCCACCCCCAGGGCCAGATTTAGGTTTGATGAGGCCCTAAGCTACTGAAGGTAATGGGGCCCTTTATATGTCCAGCAGTCGTTTGTCAACAACAAATTGCCGCTGTTCTTTGTGTTGAATATATGCTATATACAGAGGCGTAGGAAGCCGCTCGGGCTCCTGGAGCGGCGAACACGACGTGCACCCGGGGGCAGGGCACCGCTATGTAGCGGCATGTGCAGCGGCGCTGCCCATGCGCGCTACGTAGCGGGTTGCTGGTGGCGCCGCGGGCAAACCGCAAGCAAGCCGTGGAGCGAGGCTTTTTACTGGGCGGCTTAGGAAGCGCCGTTGCCCCGCCGCCCAGTTAAAAGCCTCGCTCCGCAGCTCGGTGCTTTGATTCCTTCCTGCTCGGGCTGCGGGTGGAGGCGAAGGGCAGGCCAGGATGGGGCGTCAGTGGCCCAAGAGAAGCGTCGCCTCCTGCCCCTCCCCTCTGCCCGCAACCCGAGCGGGAAGGAAGCAAAGCGCCGAGCGGGTGAGCGAGCAAGCCGCGGAGCGAGGCTTTTTACCAGGCAGTGGGGCAACAGTGCCCCCCCCCACCTCCCAAGCCTACAGCGAGCCTGGGGAAAGGGGGAGAGCTGTGCCACTTTGCTGGCGGCCTGGACGGGCCGTCATGGCTGTCGCTCACTGTAGGCTTGGGGGTCGCACCGAGTGTCGCCCCCCAGGACGTCACCTGGGGTGGACTGCTCCCATCGCATCCCCTTGCTGCGCCCCAGCTATATAGTAATTTATGGACCCAATAGGTATCTAAAGCCATTTGTACATGTGGAATGTAGGCACCCTACATATAGAAATGAGCAAACCAGTGATATTTGAGGGAGCAGGCGAGCAGGTGGGACCCATTACTTACATCATAAGAGCCTAAAGGTAAAGGTAAAGGACCCCTGACAGTTAAGTCCAGTCGCGAACGACCCTGGGGTTGCGGAGCTCATCTCGCTTTACAGGCCGAGGGAGCCGGCGTACAGCTTCTGGGTCATGTGGCCAGCATGACTAAGCCGCTTCTGGCGAAACCAGAGCAGCGCATGGAAACGCCATTTACCTTCCCACTGGAGTGGTACCTATTTATCTACTTGCACTTTGTGCTTTCAAACTGCTAGGTGGGCAGGAGCTGGGACCGAGCAACGGGAGCTCACCCTGTCACAGGGATTCGAACCGCTGACCTTCCAATCACCAAGCCCTAGGCTCAGTGGTTTAGACCACAGTGCCACCCGTGTCCCCCCATAGGAGCCTACACAACACAGAACACTGTTGCTGTATGTAGGTATTATTTTATTATTTAATCTTATGTTTTAGAAATGTACATCCAGTTTTTTCCCCTTTCAATTTTTTTGGGGCCCCCAAGAGAGTGGGGCGCTAAGCTATAGCTTGTTTAGCTTATACGTAAATCTGGCACGGCCCACCCCCCAGCTCATGAGTGATCTACAAGCTGCAGCCCCCACTTCCTCAAATGCGCTACCACACCAGCACCCATGCAGCTCCATGAACCAAGCCTGCAAACCGTTTTCAGGGTGTGTGCATATGCCGGTCTCACTATGTGTTTGCCCATTAGTAGGGAGCTAAATGCAGCTAGAGCTCAGGTGCTCTCCAAAGTCCTTGGAGGGATTGGGGGTGTGTGTGCAGGTTGGAAATAAACTGATACTTGCATTGCACCTGGGAACTGAAGAGACTGAACTGGGAAATAAGAAAAAAAGAGAAGTCCTCCTTTGGGTTTCTCACAGAAGATTACAGGAAGTTGTTGGCAAACCAACGTCAACCGAGAGTTTTTTTTCTTCTTTCAAGTAAGCCCAGAAGGAAATTAAATATATATATAGCACACGCACGCAATCTGTGGAGGGGATTCAGACCCGCAGTTCAGACACAGTTGCGCAGACCTTCCCGCCACTTGGAATAGGGATGTCTCTCAAGCTGCCACGGAATTGGGATTTCAACCTGAAGATGGACATGTCTAAAATAGGTACGGCTGCCTTTTTTTTTCTTGACTACATTTCTAGCCCACATCTTAGATGGTCCTCCCTCATTTTGTCCTCTCAACGGCCCTGCGAGGGAGGCTAGGCTGAGACAGAATGACTGGCCCAAGGTCACCCAATGAGCTTCCTGGCTGAATGGGGATTTGAACGCAGATTTCTCTGGCCGTTGTCCAACACTCTTACTGCTCTTGTTTCCTTAATCTCTTGCGTGTATCGAGGGCTGCTTGGGTTTCTTGAGAACTTGGAAGCGAAGCTCCCCCTTTTAGCCAAAGGCAGACTTCCTCTGCTGTCACAAACCTCTGCACAGCATCCCCCCCCCCGGCCGTTTTAGGCCCAGAGGCCACGTCTACAAAAAGATGTCCAGATTAGCTTGCCTCCTTATCTCAGACGTGTTGCTTTTCTTTTCTACGCATCTTGTGATCTTAGGCAGTGTCCGTGTTTCAGCTTTTAATTCTTTTTTTATACTGTATATAAAAAGGAGGAAGTTGGATTTTTCACCCTTTTAATTCTGCAAATGAGCAGGCAGCGATCACTCGAGGGGATGAAGTTTCTAGGCTCTGGAAGTTCAGTTCTGTCCTCCACTGAGCTCTTCCCCCCCCCCAACCCCAGCCCCAATCTTTGCCACTCCGTGCTCCAATACATCATGTCATTATTCCTCAGTTGCACCTGTCCTTCTGGCCTCACAGCTTCTGAACAGAGGGAGAAAATCAAAATAAAATTGAAAAATTCCTTCCAGTAGCACCTTAGAGACCAACTAAGTTCGTTCTTGGTATGAGCGTTCGTGTGCATGCACACTTCTTCAGATACCTGTTGTTTTGATTGGTAGCCTATATCTGCAGAAGTGTGCATGCACACAAAAGCTCATACCAAGAACAAACTTAGTTGGTCTCTAAGGTGCTACTGGAAGGAATTTTTTTATTTTATTTTGTTTTGACTATGGCAGACCAACACGGCTACCTACCTGTAAGAGGGAGCAAATGTTTGTCCCTAGGGCCTCTGAATATACGGACCCCAGGCAGAAGGATTAACCACAGCAGTTCTGCAAGGGGAAAATATTTGCATGTCTGTTGGTATCACTTGAATAAGGGAAGGGAGAAGATCTTGCAGCAGAAAGGTCCTAAAGGACATAATTTTATCTCCTGTCCTGCTGCTCCCTGGTCTCTCTCTCTCTCTCTCTCTCTCTCTCTCTCTCTCTCTCTCTCACACACACACACACACACACACACACACACTTGTTGTTGTTTCAGTCGTTCAGTCGTGTCCGACTCTTCGTGACCCCATGGACCAGAGCACGCCAGGCACTCCTGTCTTCCACTGCCTCCCGCAGTTTGGTCAGACTCATGTTGGTAGCTTCGAGAACACTGTCCAACCATCTCATCCTCTGTCGTCCCCTTCTCCTTGTGCCCTCCATCTTTCCCAACATCAGGGTCTTTTCTAGGGAGTCTTCTCCCTAGAAAAGAGGTCATAATTGGGGCAGCAGCCCCATCTCCCATCTGTCCTCAGAGCCTGACACTCTCAGATCTGCTGCTCCTGTGAGTTGAAAAGAAGGACCTGCTGCAACAGCCTGTAGCCATGGCGGCAGCATATTGGGGGACAGCACCCTTGTCCAGAACAAGGTTGGTCTACCTGTGTCCTGTGCTCTTTCCAAGGTGGAAGAAGGTGCACCGGAGCCAACTGCTAGGGGCCGAGGGAGCTTTGGTCCCCCCCAATAAAATATTTGAGGGGGCTGCCTACCCAAAGTTGATGGGCATTGCCATTCAAATAGTGTGTGCGCACCATGTCATATCATTGATTTATAGGTTGGGGCTTACCCTCCCCCTCCCAATATTTTATTCAAGCTGACACCCCAGAGAGTGTGTCTTGCCTTTGCCACCTGCTTTGCACAAACTGTCTCCTTTTGGGAGTGGGCACAGTGTGGAGCAAAACATTCTTCTGCGTTAGGGCTGTCGAACCTTCGGTTAAAATAATAATAATAATAATAATAATAATAATAATAATTTATTATTTGTACCCTGCCCATCTGGCTGGTTCTCCCCGGCCACTCTGGGCGGCTTCCAACAAATATTAAAATACTTTTAACATGGATTTTCTGCCATTCTGTATAAGCTTCTAAATGTGACCAAACACTGGAAGCGTGTCCCCCGAAGCACAGGAGATGCACAAGGGTTGCTGATATTGCAGTGGGTTGTGCTCCTCCTTCTAATGCTGCGATCAATAACCCCACGTAAGCTGTGCTAAATCCAGGGGCACTTTATTCTGAGTAATGGCGCCGACCATCGTGTTGTTTAGCACCTTCTCTCTGCTTCTCTTGAAGCAGAGAAGGTCACCACAAAATAAACTGAGAAAAGGTTTCACAAAATAACGGATGTTTTCAGCCAGGAGCACAACAAGCAATAAGGTGTGGTTTTTTTTTGCTCAGCGCCTTGAAAACATGAAGCATGGCTTCTTCCTGCTTGTGTTTTTTGAGAGCCTGCAACAGGAAGCATCCGGAAATGGCCTGCAGCCGACATTTCGTGTCTGAGCTGTTTGTTTGTTTTTCCAGTGTGCAGAAAATGCCATTGAGGCATGTTGCATGCCGTTTCCTCTCAAACTGAAATACGAGGTGCATATATTGCAGCTCTCTATGAACTTTCTCTTATATCTGTACGTTCTCCGGCTTGTATCTAAGCACCTGCTGCAAGCCTGTTTTGCATTCGTTCCCCCAATTGTTTTCACTGTCAGTTCTTTCGGAATCAGCGGTGTTATGGGGGGGCATCAAAGCAGTCCAGAAGGCAGCACACAGGTTGAGATTTCCTGCTGCACAAAGAACCACAGTTCTTGAGCAACCGGGGTGCAGAACCGGGGTGCTATCCTTTGACCGGCTAAGCAGCTGCTAGAGAGCAGACCTCAGAGAGGCGCAGTTACAGACCTTTGAGGGGCACGGTTTTATACAGATTAGTTTTTGCTATACCCTATAAATTTCAGATACTTTGCTTCTATTTTATACTTTGAAAGCTCTGACTTATTAAAAAAAATAAACGTGGAATGCTGGAAGATTCAAGAGAGATAAAAGGAAGTCCACGGAAGAGTATAGAACTTGCTCCCATAGGACCAACCTAAATGGCTTTTAAAAAGTGTTAGATGAATTCATGGAGGGCTATTGAAGGCTCCTAGCCAGGATGGTTCTGTTCTGCTTCCACGCTCAGAGGCAGCAATGTTTCTGAACACCAGTTGCTCTGAACCTCACAGGAGGGGAGAGTTGCCCTTGTGCTTGAATCCTGCTTGTGGGTTTGCAACAGGCCACTGTGAAAACTGTTATGTATCGAAGTTCTCACCCTAGGCCACTAGGGGTGTGTGTATATAGTTCATTCTGCTGCAGTTCTCACTCAGGTCCGCACATGCAAATGAGGGATTGAAAGTGACGTTCAGGGATTGGGTAACTACAGAAAGTTGTTACTGTTGCTTGTAGCTGAGTTCTATATAAGCAGGCTGCTGAGCCCTTCAGCTCAGTTCTGTTCCAGCCTGAGAAGAAACAGAGCTGTTTGGAGAATTACTGTGTTGTCTGCTATGTCCACCCCACTATTTAATAAAAACAAGATGCTTGATTAGATGGGCCATTGGCCTGATCCAGCAGGCTTTTCTTCACGTTCTTAAAAACAACAACAGGAACAGCCAACAACAGGAACAGCCCATTTGTCCTGATGGGAAATAAAGAGCGTTTTCTCCAGCGGAGGAAACGGCTTCAAACCTCTGGGAGGTTTAGATCAGAAAATGTTGGTGGCAGGAGGAGAGGAGGTGTTCCTCTTCGGAAGGTTTCTTTTCTTTAAGGGAAATAGTGGGAGACCCGATTATGGATCTCTGCTAAGCGCGAGAGCTTCGTTGATCTGTCTCATAAAGCCCCAATCAAGGCGAAAGCCTTGATTGGGGCTTTATGAAACAGATCAACGAAGCTCTCGCTTAGCAAAAGCTGGGTGGCTCATCCTGTCGTCATTTGTTCTTCCTGCAGCTTTTTCAGCCAAAAGGCTGCTATAATGACAAAGGCAATGAACGTCAAATGCCGAGGATCAAAGAAAGGAGACAATACGTTAATTCCACCTTACTTAATAAGGCATAAAATGAACCCTGAGCTTACAAAAGAAACACAGAGTGCAAATGAGTCAAAGCAGGCCAAGGGTGCCTGCGTCTCGCTTTCCCTCTCCTCCTGCCTCGGTTATCACAGTTGTGTGTGCGGTTGATCAAAGAACTCAGCAAGCATTTGGACTGTTTGGAAACTTCACTTCCAGCTCAGATGCCATTTCTGGACATCGGTAGCTGCCCCATATGGAGTCTGATCCGTGGTCCTCCCAGGCCAACCTCCCCCAACTGCATGCCCTCCGAAAGCTTGGGACTACGACTCTTTTCAGATCCAGCATCCTAAAGTTGAGCCGGCTGGGGCTGATGGGAGTTGTAGTTCAAATCAAAATCATCATAATTTTATCATTTATACCCTGCCCATCTGGCTGGGTTTCCCCAGGCATTCTGGGCAGCTTCCAGCACGGAAAAATGCTTCTTCTTTTTTTAAAAAGAAAATAAAAGAGTCAACAACATCCCCAAGAAGATCAGAGGAGCCTGAAGCATAAGGCCGATGGCCCATCTAGTCCAGTATCCTGTTCTCATGGTGCTGTAATAAGCAAAAAATCTGCCCTTATTCCCTTATGGGGTACACAAGAGCCCTTGTAAAGTCCTTTGCAGGTTTTCCATCAGTAGGAGTAAAAAACAGAGGCCAAACAGAGAATAATTAGAAGCAATTAGCAGCTAGTAAGCTTGATTGTTATTGTTCTGTTGCAACAGGGTCCCTTCCTCACACACAGGTGAGCAGGGAAGAAGAACCTGAACAAAGGGCTGCCTGTCCTTAAAAAGACATTTTTAAAAAAATCCCCCTCGGGAGTCCAGCCCCACCTCATAGAAGCATCATCCATACATCACAGAAGGGGTGTAACCCAAGACCGCCCCCCCAGATACATCAGACCTACATCACAAATTGGGAGGGTCAGAGCAGGTAACCTGAGATTTCTCATACCTGTGCCATCTCTCCTCGACACCTCCCAGACACACATTTCTGCAAAACAAAAGATTTCCTGCCCTAGCCAGTAGGGCTTTTGTTGTTCAGTCATTAAGTCGTGTCCGACTCTTCCTCTTCGTGACCAGAGCACACCAGGCACCCCTATCCTCCACTGCCTCCCGCAGTTTGGCCAAACTCATGCCAGTCGCTTCGAGAACACTGTCCAACCATCTCATCCTCTGTCGTCCCCTTCTCCTTGTGCCCTCCATCTTTCCCAACATCAGGGTCTTTTCTAGGGAGTCTTCTCTTCTCATGAGGTGGCCAAAGTATTGGAGCCTCAGCTTCAGGATCTGTCCTTCCAGTGAGCACTCAGGGCTGATTTCTTTAAGAATGGATAGGTTTGATCTTCTTGCAGTCCATGGGACTCTCAAGAGTCTCCTCCAGCACCATAATTCAAAAGCATCAATTCTTCGGCGATCAGCCTTCTGCGAGGCTAATGGCCATCCTTTGTGAGGGAAATGGCCCATCATCTGGCACTCAGGCAGAGGGCTGCTCACCTCCTCCCTCCTTGCAGAGAAAACACTTGGTCAGCTGGGAGTCAAAAAATGGTGTCAGGCCTGCTGCTTCAGACATGTGGCCTTGTTTGCTTGGTACATTAATAAAAATTATTATATATAAATAAAAGACCTTAATATTCTTACAACAGTGCGCAACCAGATGCCTCAGTGGGAAGCCTGCAAGCAGAATTCAAGCACAGCAGCCCTCTCCCCTCCTGTGGTTTCCAGCCAGGGGCGTAGCAAGGGGTGTGTGGTAGGTGCGGTCCGCCTTGGGTGTCCCAATTGAGGGGGGTGACAAAATGGTAGGCGGCACTCACCGTGGGGCCTGCAACGTGCCGGAGCCATGCGTCTCGGGCGCCCCAGGCTCCCGCTGCCCCCCCCCCAGCTGTAGGGCGGCTGAGGCCCTGGCCTCCATGACATGCCCCGTCCCTAAGGGCACTGTGCCCCCCGTGTCGCCCCATCCCTATGGGCAGCCGCATCCCAGTCCCATCCCTCCCTAAGGGCGCCATGCACCTTGTTTCTGTGAGTGCTGCGCACCTCTTCCCCTATGGGCGGTTCGCCCCACCCCTGAGCGCACCGCCCCAGATGCCCGAGAGGCTTCCTCTCTGCCGTTTCCAGCAACTTGTATTCAGAAGCATTGCTGCCTTGAACTGTGAAGGAAGAGTGCGGCCTTTGTGGCTAGGAGCCCTCAATAGCCCTCTCCTCCTCCATGAATTTGCTTGGGTTTTCTGGTGCGAAAGGAGCTTTTAAATTCTCTGCCTTGCTTGTTGGGCAAGGCCTGTTCAACACTCAGACTTTAGAAGGCAAGGGGATTCTATCTTTCTCATTCTTGCACCCACCTCACCACGGGGGCAGCTCCAAGGGTTTAGGTATACATACTTTCCATGTATACACAGAACCCTTGTTGGAACAGAACCCCTGTGTAAGAATTCACATCCTCTCCTTTTACCCACAACCTGATCCACAAGCCTCCAGCAGAGGGAGGTCATGAACTAATAATGATACTTAACCTTTATGGAGTTTGAGGGAGTCTTATGCATGACCTGGTGACAACAGCCCTGTAGAGCAGGTCAGGTCCTGTATTACAAGTACAGTGGAACCCCAGGTTACGCACGTGATCCGTTCCGGGTTGCTGTGCGTAATGCGTGCGTGCGTGTTAAGTTGTGGGTGGACACAGCAGACGACACAGTGATTTCCAAACAGCTCTTGTTTATTCTCAGGCTGGAACAGAAGTGAGCTGAAGGCCTCAGCAGCCTGCTTATATAGAACTCAGCTACAAAGCAACAGTAACAACTTTCTGTAGTTAACCAATCCCTGAACGTCACTTTACAATCCCTCTTTTGCATATGCGGACCTGAGTGAAAACTGCAGCAGAATGAACTATATACACACACCCCTAGTGGCCTAGGGTGAGACTTCAATACATAACACCGCGTATCTTGAACGCACAAAAAAGAAACCCCGAAGTAGTGCGATTTGAGCGCTTCTGCGCATCTGGGGGTCTTGCGCACTCCGGAAATGCTTCCAGGTTGCGGGCGTTCTTAACCCGAACGTACGCAACACAGAGCATGCGCAACCCGGGGTATGACTGTACTGAATCTGAGCAAGAGCCCACGTGACACGGGCAGTTGAGTTTGCCTAGTTTCTGGCTCTCCTCTCAGCAGCTGCAGAGTCGCACTGAAATCAGTTTCATTTCCACTTTGCACCATACTGCATCCCTGCTGTGTTTCTGCTGAAGCAAATATTTGAATGGCCTGATTTAGCTTTTGGGGAGGAGCCTTAGCCTGAAAGGGCTGTTGTTGTTGTTGCCTTGGCTTCAACAGCACCTCCTGAAGGGATTTGGGGCAGCAAAACTGAGGAATGAATGGCCTGAATGCAGGGCCGGATTTAGGTTTGATGAGGCCCTAAGCAACTGAAGGTAATGTGGCCCTCTATATCATAGCTGTCAACCTTCCTTTTTCTTGCATTGGGAAACGGCCATAGCTATCAACCTTCCCTTTTTTTTGCAGTGGGAAACGGCGCTGGAATAAGGGAATTTCCCGCAAAAGAAGGGAAAGTTGACAGCTGTTGTGTATTGATTCAAGGGTTATAATATCTGTAGTACTATTGTCTGTATTCACATTAGGGGAAAGTAACTGCCTTCCTGTTCCAGAAGGAACAGCTACTATTGGTTCATTCAAGTTGCTGCATTTGGATCCTCAGTCTTATTGGTTCCCACCAAAAGGCAGCTTTGTGATTGCTTGAGATTGTTCCCTCCAAAATGTATCCTTTCTAGCCAGTCTTTCTGTCCCTATAAATGTAGCTTCCCTCTCCTCAGTTCCCCAGTCTTGTTTGTCTGAATAAAGAGTGTTACAAGAAGAAGCTGCTATGTCAGAGCTGAAATCACTTGCTGAATCACGATCCCCACGTTACAACAATAGCTATGTTTTATATGTCCAGTTGTCCTTTGTCAACAACAAATTGTGGCTATTTTTTGTATTGAATATGTGCTATATGGTAATTTATGAACCTAATAGGTATCTAAAGCCATTTTATTTGTTTTTTATCTTATATTTTGGAAATGTACATCCAGTTTTTTTCCCTTTAATTTTTTTTGGGGGCCCCCCAAGAGAGTGGGGCCCTAAGCCATAGCTTGTTTAGCTTATACGTAAAACCGGCATCTTCATCCAGGCAACACAACAGAAATATAAAAAACTGCACGGCATGGAGAAAGTGGATAGAGAAAGGTCCCCACCCCACTCCCCGTCTCCCATAGGAGGCTGTCACAGCCACCAGCCAATAATAGCCAGAGAGAGTGTGGGTGAGCTGAGCTGGAAGAAGGCTGGCCTCTAGAGACACAGAGAAATGCTAGTTATTCTGTGCTGAATCCAAAGCTGCATCTAATGGAGAAGAAAGATCTGTTGGGGGTGTGAATGCTGTGAGCCCCTCAGTCTTATGCTCAGGTTGAATGTTCTCAGCATCTGTCTGTCTCGAGAGACAATGGAGTGCGCCTCCAGGGATGAAACCAAACTGCTGCGATAGCCGCACCAAAGTGACCTCCCTGGGGCACAAGCCATCCTGGTCTGCCCAGACGACAAAACCTCACTGATGGGGTCCAAACAGAGCAAGATGTTTGGCACCAACAGGAGTTGCTGGAAGGAGGCGTTCAAGGCACCATCCAGTCATCTTAGGGACTCCACTCCAGATCTGTATAGGGTTTACTCCTTAGCCTTTTCTACTCCTGAAGATATCCTGCAAAGCAGTGGAGGTTTACGACCAGAGTTTTCCTTCTCAGGGTCGTACCCAGGATCAAAACTGGGGGGGGGGGCAAGCCATGGTCGTTCAGGTTGTGACATTTCAGCACGGAAAGGCGAATGAAACCAAAATTTTAGGAAAATTATATATAATTATAGCAGTGCTTTATTACAGTAGTTATTACAATTATTTGCTTGATTTTTTTTTAATTTTTATTCTAGTTACATGTCTTATACCAGGGGTGGCCAACTCCCAAGAGACTGTGATCTACTTTCAGCAGTGATCTACCCCCGTTTTTTGGGGTTCAGCTCAAAGTTGTTGACCTTTTTGGGGGATGAGGAATGCCCCGTTTTTTAGGGGTTCGGTTCGTTTTTAGATTACTGACCACATTATGTAAACAGCAAACAAAAACAGCTTCAAAAAACAGAAAAACTTTCCCCCCCCAAACAGAAAGCCCCAAATGGCTGAAAAACTCAGTTTCCCAGGATCCTCAGCCCTCGCAAAGGAACTACTCACCATGCAAGGGAACTCAGTTTCCAAAGCTCCCTTGCAACGATCAGCCGGCGCAACACACACACACAGTGTCGGCCAAGAGCTCAATTGTTATTGAGATTTTGGGAGGGGGAGAAAGACCAGTAGTTGAGCTTTTTTTCCCTTTTAGGCTGCCGATAACCATTTAATTTTTATTTATTTTTTTGCTTCTGGGGGGGCAGCTGCCCCCCCTGCCCCCCTGGGTACGCCCATGTTCCTTCTCCTAACGGGCTTCCTTCCCAGGTTGATGAGCCCCATCTGCCCCTCACTTCCCTCTACAGCACATGCAGAAGCCACATTCTTGACCATTGGGCCCACTCAATCCCCCAGAGCCTGTCTTCACATGTAGGTGAAGTCCCTAACTCGCTGAGGGTTTGAGGCCCACTGGCTACCCTCACCTGGTTTAGTCGGCCAGTGAGAGCTGTTTCCTGGGGTGTGACTGCTGTCCCATGCGGACAGCTTTTAGGAGTCACAGGTGAGAGCTGAGTGCAGGGTGGGGAGCAAAAGTGTACAAACTCCCCCAGAAGGAGCATTACTCCTCCCAAAAATAACACAATAAAATTATCAATAAGAAATCCGGAACAAGAATTTCCTTTATACGTTAAAGTAAAGGGATGTAGGTGTTTTGTTATAGATGTATGGATGTTTAGATTTGTTTAAAAAAAAAAGATGTATGTTGTATTTGTGTATTGTATTGTTTTTGTGTTTTTGTTTATATGGAAAACTAATAAAATCTTATAAAAAAAAAAAAAAGAAGAAGAATTGACAACAATAATTTCAAACATTCAAAAGTTAAAATGACAATAGACAGGTTAAAACTCCCATCAACTTTCAGAACATCTGATTAGGTTTAGAACCATACAGTTGGAAGGGGCCATGAGAGTCATCTAGTCCAGCCCGTCGCAGTGCGAGAATCTTTTGCCCACTGTGGCATTCCTGGCACGTGACACAAATGTCCTGTCCTGATTTTTCTTGGTGGCTGCCGACGAAGGACCTCGGCAGGTCCCCCTCATTCCTGAACAACTGCATTTAATAAGAAAATCCGATGTCCCGGTTGGCAGCTTCTTTCGGTTGCTTGCCTGCATTTGTAAAGACAGACGCCCACGCAGGAAAAAGGAAGTCCATTTGAACAAATAGCTGCGGTGGCTTCCTTTCTCAAAGCTACGGGCTGCCGTGAGCCCCGCCATCCGGCAGCAATACCTCCTTGGACTCACTCCTCTGCTCTTTGCTCCGTTGTGGAGGTGCAATGGTAGATTTTCCTCCCTGACGGGCTTGAGCTACTTCTGGCCCAGAAACGCCCCCTGATTTTGCTCTGGGGTGTGTGTATGTTCTCCCTGCTCCAGCTCACTGCCTCTCGCTTCTCCCCCAGTCCGCTCCCAGAGCATGATGGCCGTCGACCCGAAGGGCTCGGGCAGCTGGTCCCATCCTCCCAACCTTTTGGAGCGGCCTCTGAAGACCGGCTGGCTGAAGAAGCAACGCTCCATCGTCAAGAATTGGCAGCAGAGGTACTTTGTCCTGAAAGGGCAGCACCTGTATTACTACAAGGATGAAGAGGACCTCAAGCCCCAGGTACTGTTCAGGAAGAGGGTCCAGAGGGATCGCCCTGGTGGTCTGGGCTCTCCGTGGGCTCTCGGTGGGCTAGGGGGAAAAGAGCTCAGTCCCAGGCAGAACTGGCCCAGAATGTTCTGCCACTTGATGCCCAACGGCCGCTTCTGCCACCAGAGGTGACTGAAAGTGACCAGGGGAACCCCCGGTGCTCTGAAGGTGGGGTGAGGGAAAGGAAGCTGGAGAGGAGCAAGTGGTGGGGCAGTGGGTCACAAGCACAGGAGGCGGCGAAGGGGCCCCCAGATCTGCTGCCCCTACCTACTGTCCCGAGTCTACCTCCTGAAGCAACTGCCTCACAGTGCCCCATGAGTGGGCCGGCCCTGGTGGCAGGAGAGGCTGTGGAAGCAAAGTCAGTGAAGTTCTTGTGAGGTGAGCTTGGGGGGGGGGGAACGGGCTGATTATATTGTCACACCTCAGAAGAGAGAGAGGCAAGATGGAGCAGCCCCCCCAGTTCTTCCCTGGCTCAGATTGAGATCCGAGCCGGAGAAGTGATTCTGGCTTGACTCCTGCAAGTTCTCTTTTGCCCTCCCCTCCGAATGGAGCTGCTTCTCTCTGCTAGCTCGTATGGGGCAAAATCCATAGGATGGCGGGGGGGGGCTCTTTTTTGCCCCTGTAGTGCAGAAGGAGGGCACAAGGAGAAGGGGACGGCAGAGGATGAGATGGTTGGACAGTGTTCTCGAAGCTACTAACATGAGTTTGGCCAAACTGCGAGAGGCAGTGAAGGATAGGCGTGCCTGGCGTGCTCTGGTCCATGGGGTCACGAAGAGTCGGACACGACTGAACGACTGAACAACAACAACAGTGCAGATATGGGAAGGGCAGGGGAGATGGGCAAGCCACTTTCAGAAACCATGGTTTGATGTAGCCTTCTTTTGAAACCAACCAGTGTTTCCTAAAAACCATGATTCCTGCTCTGGACAATATGACAAACGAAGATTCAGGGAAAGTGGGCAAAGGGGTGGGGGTGGGGAGCTGGTGGTCCTTCTCCTGGCTGTGGGGAGGGGCTGGGGCGGGGCTTATGGAGGGTCCTCCCTGCTTATGCAGATCTCACTATCCTGGAGCTCGCATAAAGTGTGAACCAGATTCTGAGCTTTAAACCTCTTTGGTAATGTTTATCCAATATAAGGCCTTGTTGGTTTCCTCTGCATCTAGTGGCACCCCACTGCTGACGTTGGTAGGTGGACACAACCCATTACTATCCTGTTGTTGCTTATGGAAAACTGCATTTTGATACATTCCCCCCCCCCAAAAAAAACCCCAGCTTCAATCTGAATTGAGAAGAATGACTGCACAGCTGCACAGTGGCTGGGGAAACCCAGCCAGATGGGCAGGGTACAAATAATAAATTATTATTATTACACAGCCTTGGTGGCCTTTTCATGTTTTAAGCACTGAACAAGTTGCCAGCGTCATAAGCTAAATATATACCCTGCTTCCTTCCCAGTTTCACAAAGCAGCTGGTATTACACTGGTGGACTGTAAATTCTCCTTCTTTCATGATGTAGATTAAGATTCACGAAACCAGATTTTGTGACGCTGTCACCAGAAAGTTTGCTAGAAAACATTTTTTTTTTAGATATAAAAAATAAGACATAGATACGACAATGTGGGATGTTAAATTTTATTTTGTAATACTATACAATAACAGTTGTATTATGTTTTTTTCTCTTTCCTTTTTGTTAAATAAAATCAATCAATCAATAAAAAAGATTAAATTACAAAAAAAGAAAACATTTGTAGGGTGTTTGCAAAATTATAAGCTGCCTGGAGAGGGAATTTTCCCTTTCCTTTTCAGAACAGTAGAATTTGAGCCCACCCCTTTAAGTGGATTCTACCACTGGGGAGCTCACTCCCACAAGCTTTAGCGGCGGGCAAACATTTTATGGCATGAATGAAATTCAACAAGGACAAGTCTTTTCAAAGGGCTCCTGAATAGGACCTCCATCTTCAAGAGAAGTCTATCTCTGAGTTTTAGATGCTGGGCACAAAGAGCGGGAGAAGGTCACTGTTGCCTTTATGCCTCTGCTGCTGCTGCTTCTCAGGGGGCAGTGAGCTGACCACAAAATGGGGGGCTAGAATGATGCACTTTGCTCTGACTCATCAAAACAGTTCTTTTATTCTTACTTTCCTGACACTGCTGGGGGTGGGGAAAAGGCCTTCCCTCCCACCCCAAACCAAATTACCTCTAAAGGCCCTCACTCATTGGCAGTGATCTTTTCAGCCCCTGCTCAAGAAGCTCTTCACTAGGGGTGCCGACTGATTTATAAATAATAATAATAATAATAATAATAATAATAATAATAATAATAATTTTTATTTGTACCCCGCCCATCTGGCTGGGTTTCCCCAGCCACTCTGGGCGGCTTCCAACAGAGATTAAAATACATGAAAATATCACACATTAAAAACTTCCCTGAACAGGGCTGCCTTCAGATGTCTTCTGAATGTAAGGTAGTTGTTTATCTCTTTGACATGAGATGGGAGGGCGTTCCACAGGGCGGGTGCCACTACCGAGAAGGCCCTCTGCCTGGTTCCCTGTAGCTTTGCTTCTCGCAGGTGAGGGAACCGCCAGAAGGCCCTCGGCGGTGGACCTCAGTGTCCGGGCAGAACGATGGGGGTGGAGACGCTCCTTCAGGTATACTGTTCCCCAAACAAATCAAGACCCACTAAAATAGAGAAACATGGGCCCGGATCCTGTGCTTCGAGCAGCAGGTCAATCCACAGAGATCAGTAGGTAGAGTCACCCAGAATCACAGAATTGTAGAACTGGAAGGGACCACCAAGAGTCATCTAGCATTCTGGCCCAACCCCTTCCCATTCATGGTGTGGCGGAGATGAACTGCCATCAAAGGCGCAGGAGCAGGGGCTGGTTAAAGAGTTGGCAGTCTCATCTGCTTGAAGCTGCTCGGCTTCTGCCCACCAGTACAGTTCCTCTCTTCTGATTTCACTTCCCATTTGCACAGGGTCCGTCCTGGGTCTGGCCCCACCCACACGTCTGCTCGAACCTCCTCCTGCCTTTGACTTTTGCCACAACGCTTCCTGTGGCAGGAAAAGACCCTGCAACCCCACACACTTAATCTGTCACACCCACGAGTTATCTGGCGATGATGTGCAATCTTCACGATAAAAATACTTTGCACCTTTTAAAGTGCAATGCAGTTGAGTAATCATGAAAACACCCAAGGCAGCCCATGCTACCAGTTTGGCTCAAGTCATCTGCTTTTTCCTTGTGACTGTCCTGACTCATGACATTGTTGTCTGAGCTCTTCCTTGGGCATGAAGAAAAGGCTATGTCTCCTTTCATTGGGGCAGGGTTGAAATTCCACCCTGCCTCCCCCCCACCCCCCGGCCACCCAGTTTCCCAAAAATATTTCCGCTTGCAAAAAACAGGGACTGATTTTCCTGTTCCTTTCTGGATGGGGGAGTGGGGAGTAATAGAATCACAGAGTCGTAGAGTTGGAAGGCACTCCAAGGGCCATCTAGTCCAACCCTCTGCAATGCTGGAATCACAGTGACAGGCATGACCATCCAAACTGTTTTGTTGTTGTTGCTGTTGTTGTTGTTCAGTCGTTCAGTCATGTGCGACTCTTCGTGACCTCATGGACCAGAGCACGCCAGGCACTCCTGTCTACCACTGCCTCCACAGTTTGGCCAAACTCATGTTAGTAGCTTCGAGAACACTGTCCAACCATCTCATCCTCTGTCGTCCCCTTCTCCTTGTGCCCTCCATCTTTCCCAACATCAGGGTCTTTTCCAGGGAGTCTTCTCTTCTCATGAGGTGGCCAAAGTACTGGAGCCTCAACTTCAGGATCTGTCCTTCCAGTGAGCACTCAGGGCTGATTTCTTTAAGGATGGATAAGTTTGATCTTTTTGCAGTCCATGGGACTCTCAAGAGTCTCCTCCAGCACCATAATTCAAAAGCATCAATTCTTCGGCGATCAGCCTTCTTTATGGTCCAGCTCTCACTTCCATACACCACTACTGGGAAAACCATAGCTTTAACTATAGACCTTTGTCGGCAAGGTGATGTCTCTGCTTTTTAAGATGCTGTCTAGGTTTGTCATTGCTTTCCTCCCAAGAAGCAGGCGTCTTTTAATTTCGTGACTGCTGTCACCATCTGCAGTGATCATGGAGCCCAAGAAAGTAAAATCTCTCACTGCCTCCATTTCTTCCCCTTCTATTTGCCAGGAGGTGATGGGACCAGTGGCCATGATCTTAGTTTTTTTGATGTTGAGCTTCAGACCATATTTTGCGCTCTCCTCTTTCACCCTCATTAAAAGGTTCTTTAATTCCTCCTCACTTTCTGCCATCAAGGTTGTGTCATCAGCATATCTGAGGTTGTTGATATTTCTTCCGGCAATCTTAATTCCGGCTTGGGATTCATCCAGTCCATCCAGTTTCTAACTGTTTTAGAAACTTCCAAAAAATAGAACATTTGGCTTCCAGGTAATAGGACAACTTTGCTGCTGTTTCTGGTTTCAGGGATCGATGCCCCTTCACGGAAGCACCATCAGGGAGGTGGCAGCCACCGGATCCGACGAAGTTGGGAAATTTATCTTTGAAATCATCCAAGGTGAGCAGCCCTGAATGGCCTGGCAATTCCAGACCTCCTTTCTTTGCTCTTCTTCGCTCAGTGACAGAGGCAGGGGCATACCCAGGATCAAAACTGGGGGGGGGGGGCAAGCCATGGTCGTTCAGGTTCAAAAACAAAAACAGCTTCAAAAAACAGAAAAACTTTCCCCCCCAAACAGAAAGCCCCAAATGGCTGAAAAACTCAGTTTCCCAGGATCCTCAGTCCTCGCAAAGGAACTACTCACCATGCAAGGGAACTCAGTTTCCCAAGCTCCCTTGCAACGATGAATCCCGGCAAATTCAGAAACTGTTCCTCTCTTGCCAGCACGATGTAGCGTGGATACAAAAAGCAGGCAGACGAGGAAGGATGAGAACCCAGGCTAAGACCATGGTCAGCCCTCGGATTCGCCCCCTGACACTGCCCAAGTCTCAGCCTGCATCCCCATTTGACCAAGCAGGGTGCAGGCTAGGATCCGGTCTCTGATAGGCACGCCAGCTCTTTGTCGGCATGAGGGAGGGGGAAACAGCCGGCGCACACACACACACACACACACACACACACACACAGTGGCCAACTGTGCCTCGGCAAGAGGGCAAGAGCTCAATTGTTATTGAGATTTTGGGAGGGGGAGAAAGACCAGTCGTTGAGCTTTTTTTCAGGAGGAGAGCTTTTTTTCCCCTTTTAGGCTGCCGATAACCATTTAATTTTTTTTTTTGCTTCTAGGGGGGGGGCAGCTGCCCCCCCTGGGTACGCCCATGGACAGAGGGCCTGCCCATGCCACCCAGTTAAACCAGTTTACGGTCATGGCTTCCCACTATGGCGCCCTTGGAAGTTTCGTTCAGCTATGAATGTCCAAACCTCTCTTGCTTCCCTAAGCAGGAGGAAAGAAAGAAAGGACGTCTTCATGCAACACATGAACTCCTGCAGGAAGCAGTGATGGGCACCAAACCTGTAGGTGGTTTCAAAAGAGGATTAGACAAATTTATGGAGGGAGAAGCCCATGGGAGGCAGTAATGTTTCTGAATCCCAGTTGCTGGAAACCGCAGGAGGGGAGAGGGCTCTTGTGCTTGGATCCTGCTTGCAAGTTTCCCACTGGGGCATCTAGGTGGCCACTGTGAAAACAGGATGCTGGACTCAGAGGCATAGGAAGGTCAGGTGGTACCCGGTGCAGAAAAATTCTTGTCACCCCCCCCATTGATTCCCCCCCCTGCAAAAATGGTTTTTACGTTATTTCATATTTTCTTACAAAGGAATAATAAGTAATAATAATAAAAAACTTTTATTTATATCCTGCCCTCCCCGGCCGAAGTCGGGCTCAGGGTGGCTAACATCAGATACATAACATTGGTATAAAATCAAACAATAATTAAATTACCTCCTAAAAACATCTCAAAATCAAATTAAAGTCTAATTAGATGGCTTTCCACAGGGTTAGGGTTGGGAACAGTAAGTGCTCCACTGAACTGAAATTTCAGCCTTCACGACATAGGAAAACAGCCAAGTAAACAGCTATTTTGGTGGAGGAGGGTCAAGATATTAACCGATATGCATGAAATTTCATATATAGCTATATAATCCCTAGTATAGTAAGATAAGACCTTTGGAGCAGGCATTTTTTTAAAAAAGTTTTTTTATGAACCGCCCTAGTAGGGCAGTAATTGTTCCTTGATAATTTGTCACCCCCTCCATTGTGGAACATGGGGCAGACCGCCCCCTACGCCCCCTTGCTACGCCCCTGGCCACTGGCCTGATCCAGCAGGTTCTCCTTATGTTCTTATGAGGATTCAGAATTTGCTCCATCTGACCCCTGCCCCAATAACAACGTTGGTATGCCACTGGCTTCAGTCCACCCCATCTGTTGCACACAAGGAGGGGAGCTTCCCAGAATCCTCTCTGCAAGCCTTTCCTAGTCTACCCCCCACTAGCGTGGTACTTCCCCCCTGGGGTGGGTGGGATTACGTAGGTGGGTGCTAAGAGTCAAGCTGTCAGCAGCTTGGCTGGTTTCATTGCATCAGGTTCCTCAGTTTTGTTGAATTAATTTGTTTAAACGGTGTTTTGAATAAATGTGCAATTAACTGTTACCATTTTAAATTTCGTTGTGTTGTTACCTTCCTTAGCGGGCTGTGCAAACCGCTATGCCGAATCATGCTTTTCGCAGGGTTATTATTATTGCTATTATGATTTATTAAATTTATATGCTGCTGTTCATCAAGAGATCCCAGGGTGGTTCACAGAATAAAACACAAGGTGAAACACAAGTGAATATTTAAACCAAAACACCAACAACCCCTGCTTAGGACATGCACTGGGGAGTGAGTTTTTGGAACCAAGCGGGGAGTGGCCAGAACCGCTGTTTCCTCGTTATTTTTTAAAAAGCTAGCTCTGAATAAATGTTGATTTGAAGAGCCCTTTTTGGATTCAGCCCTGGGGAAGCACTGCTCCTCTGAGTCGCTGCCATATTTTACAGGCAATAGACTGTTGGGGAAAGACATTAGTAGGGAGAGAAATCCATCTGTAGCGGTTTCTCCACTTTCCAGGATGAACAACTTTCTTTTTCCCTCCCCCCACGCAGGAGTCTCGGGAGACCAGAATCGAGCGGGACAAGACTCTTACGTGCTGATGGCCAGTTCCCAGTCTGACATGGAGGACTGGGTGAGATGTCTCCGCCGCATGGTGGGGTCTCCCTTAGGAGGTAAAGGGGGGTGCAAAGCTCTTTTGTATCAACATGCTGTTGGCCCAACCACCATTTAATGCACTTTCCACCCATTTCAGTAGGATAAGAGGCATCCCCACTGAATGGCACCTTTTAGCTTTTCATCTTCATCACTGCGGGAAGTCGCAGGATAAAATTTCCTGTGATGGAGGTTTCTGAAACTCTTGAGGATGTGAGAGAGCTGTGGGGTAGCCAGCCTCAGCAATGCACGAGTTGTTCTGCTATTCATTACCTGCCCTTCACCCCAAGATCCCAGGGCGGGTGGCATCATTAAAACACAATATTCAAAACAATTAAAAACAATTTGCAGTCTTAAAAATCAGATGAATCCTAAAAGCATACATGCATGCTGAAGAGCCAGGTGTGAGCAAGGTGCTTTTGGTGCTAAGGATGTGGGTGGCGCTGTGGTCTAAACCACCGAGCCTCTTGGGCTTGCCGATCAGAAGGTCGGTAGTTCGAATCCCTGCAATGGAGTGATCTCCCGTTGCTCTGTCCCAGCTCCTGCCAACCTAGGCAGTTTGAAAGCACACCAGTGCAAGTAGATAAATAGGTACCGCTGTGGCAGGAAGGTAAATGGTGTTTCTGTGCGTCCTGGCTTCAGTCACGGTGTTCCGTTGCGCCAAAAGCGGTTTAGTCATGCTGGCTACATGACCCGGAAAGCTGTCTGTGGACAAACGCCGGCTCCATCAGCCTTAAAGCGAGATGAGCGCTGCAACCCCATAGTCGCCTTTGACTGGACTTAACCATCCAGGGAATTGATGCTTTTGAATTATGGTGCTGGAGGAGACTCTTGAGAGTCCCATGGACTGCAAAAAGATCAAACTTATCCATCCTTAAAGAAATCAGCCCTGAGTGCTCACTGGAAGGGCAGATCCTGAAGTTGAGGCTCCAGTACTTTGGCCACCTCATGAGAAGAGAAGACTCCCTGGAAAAGACCCTGATGTTGGGAAAGATGGAGGGCACAAGGAGAAGGGGACGACAGAGGATGAGATGGTTGGACAGTGTTCTCGAAGCTACTAACATGAGTTTGGCCAAACTGTGGGAGGCAGTGAAAGATAGGCGTGCCTGGCGTGCTCTGGTCCATGGGGTCATGAAGAGTCGGACACGACTGAACGACTGAACAACAGCCATCCAGGGGTCCTTTACCTTTTGGTGCTGGAAAATGGGCGTGGAAGATCCGTTGCCAGTTGAATGTTCCTGGGGTGGGTGTGAGTGAACGAGTCATGTAGGGGTTAGTGTCGGACTAAGAACTGGGAGACCAGCGTTCAAATCCCCACTCAGCAATGATACTCACTGGGTGACCCTGGGGGCCAGTCTCACTGCCTCTCAGCCTAACCTACCTCACAGGGTTGTTGGGATTACACGAAGACGGGGACAACCTTGGAGAAAAAAAAGTGGTACAGAAATGCTGCCATATTTCCAACAAACTACCTCTGTGGTGGTATGCAAAATAAAGCATGCATAATTTTGTAATTAGTTTCGCCTTGGCAACAAGAGGCCACCTTAGTGGTGAAGACAAGGAGGCCTTGATGTGACGAGAGATGCTTGTGCCTGTTACTGGCAGGTGGCTGGGCTTCCCCGGGCCACCTCATGAAGGGCCCATTCAGAGGCGATCTGTTAGCAACATGACTCGACTGCAGGCTTCAGAGCTTTGACTCTGACACAAGCTGCGTCATAACTGACACAGCCGTATTCCTCTTGGAGAGACTTTGGGCTCCTGCTCGATCATCCACGGAGCATATTGATTTTTCAAAGTGCTTTAGTCTTTGGCCTCGTAACAAATGGGGGGAAGCAGACTGCGGACGCCCTCCCTTTCGAAGGCTGTGCCGTAATTTCAAGGCAGAAGGCGAGATGTGATCCCAGGCCCCAGACTGACTAGCGCTGAATCGTGGCGCCGTTTTGGAGGGAAATGACTGCCTCTTTCTTTTGCTGCGAAGAAGGGAGCCGTGATGTGGAGAGGGCAGCTCCAGCCTGAGTGAAGGAAGCCATATGCAGGGAGTAATGGAAGGAAGCACCCGTTTACTATGCACAATGACAGGTTTATGGTGGTTCTCTAAAAGCCAAAGAGCTCTTTGTAAACTGTCAGATCCTTGCCCCTCTCGACGTTCCTGGGAAGAAGGATGTGTGGGCGCTGGGCTGATTTGGAAAGGGAAGAGACTCCAGGATTTCCTTCAGAATCTGGAAGCAAGGATGAGAACAGGAGCCTGCCAAAAGGCATAGAAGCAAGTTCTGAAGTCCTTTGCTGGTTGGAACTTGGACTTCCCTGCCATCCTCTTCCTGCCTGGACTCCCGATGAAGGGCTGGGAGTTGGGTTTCTGCTTTCCAGACCTGGAGATGTTCTTTTGCTGGGAGTACAGGAAGAAGAAGCAGCAGCAGCAGCCCATGGCCCACAGGAAAGGTACTGCTGGCTCCTTAAATGCCAGCCTCTTAGAAATTCCATGCCCAGCGCAAGCTGCCACAGAGTGGCCTTCGTTTTGACTGGTGCAGCAGCAGTGCACACAAATGCATCAGGAGCTCTCTGAAGAGGCGGATTTAGGAGAGCGCAACCGGTTTGCCCACCCTGGGCACTGAGCTGAAAGGGTGTTGCAGGGCACACCTGCAACAATGACGATCAATGGAAGGCAGGGGGTGGGGGGGCAGTGGCCTGAATTTTGGTGTTGCTGCTGAAATTTTAAAGCCCAAAGTCCGCCACTGCTTTCTGTGTGTTATACAGCAGGACTTGACTTGCCAAATGCCAAGAGCCACTGAAAAGCTTTTGTCTCTAAAACGGTTTAACAAACTGGCAGTGAGTCAATGAAGTCTCTAGTTCAAATCTCACCTCTGCAATACTCAGTACATGGTCTTAGAAAAGCAACTATTCTTCCCCCTCTCATCTACCACAGGGGGATGAGAGGAGCTTAATTGCGGGGCTGTTGCAGTAGGTAGTAAGGGTTTTTTGTGTTATTTCATCATTTGTACTCTCGTATTTTTTAAAATGCAAAAGTACTTTGTTGTTTCGTCATTTGCACTTCTGTATTTTTTGAATTCAACAGAATTTCAGTTAAGGGTCATCTGCAGCAGACTTGCCCCAACCTGGTGCCTTATAGTGGGTTGTGTAAATCCCTGTTCTGAATGTTGCTTTTTATAGGGCAGGATGGGGGGGGCAGACTGGAGTGAGTTTATGGAAACAAGGGGGCAGTGGTCAATTTTGGATTACAACTCCCATCAACCCATCCCTGCCCCCAACAGACCAGCATCATATGGCTGATGGGAGTTGTAGTCTGTAAAATCTGGGCAGGCTGATCTATAGGGATGCAGAAACAGAACTGAGGATTAAGTGGGCTGGATCCAGAATAGGACCTCGTGAGAGAACCAATCTTTCTTTTGTGTCTTCTTCTCTCTTCCCCCACCCCCACCCCCAGTGGTCTTTGGCCAACAGCTGGCGGAGACCATGGTGTATGAGCAGAAATTTGGGAAGCATCAGGTCCCCATCTTGGTTGAGAAATGTGCCGAGTTCATCAGGAAGCATGGCCTGAATGAAGAGGGCATCTTCCGGCTTCCTGGCCAGGACAACCTGGTGAAAGAGCTGCGCGATGCCTTTGACGCTGGAGAGAGGCCGTCCTTTGACCAGTAGGTGGCGTATTTCTCAAGGGAATCCAAGGCTGCACTGTCTTCTGGGATGTGATTAACCTTTAGATTTTACACCCCACATTCTCCCCACACTTTAGGCCAGGGGTCAGCAGCCTTTTTCAGCCGTGGGCCGGTCCACCATCCCTCAGACCATGTGGGGGGGTTGGACTATATTTTTTTTGGGGGGGGGGAATGAACGAATTCCTATGCCCCACAAATAACCCAGAGATGCATTTTAAATAAAAGCACACATTCTACTCATGTAAAAACATGCTCATTCCCGGGCCGTCTGTGGGCCGGATTTAGAAGGCGATTGGGCCACATCCGGCCCCCAGGCCTTAGGTTGCCTACCCCTGCTTTAGGCTCACATGCATGCCTTCAAAGAGATGCTGGAATAAAAGTGTTTTGATATTTGATAAAGGTGTGTGCTTTCCCCACTGCTTTTCTCTCTATACACAAATGAATGTACCTCAACAGATCCATCGGTTAAGATCTTGAAATTTGCTGATGACACAACAGTTATTAGGCTTATCCAGGAGGACGATAATCTGTGTATAGGCGGGAAGTAGACCATCTTGTTTCATGGTGAACCGAAAATAATTTGGTACTAAATACCCAAAAGACAGTAGAAATGGTAATTGATTTCAGAAGGCACTCTTCCGTTCTGCCACCACTTTCCATTCTTGGTAACATGGTTGTAGTAGTAGAGTCCTTTAAGTTCCTGGGCTCTATAATTTCTTATAACTTAAATTGGTCAAGCAACATCAATAGTATTATTAAAAAGGTCCACCAGAGGCTGTATTTCCTGCGTCAACTAAGGAAATTTAAATTGTCCCAGGAAGTGTTGATCCAATTCTACAGAGGCATCATTGAAACTGTTCTCTGTAATTCTATAACAGCTTGGTACGGTACAGCCTCCAAGAGAGACAAGAAAAGGCTCCAACGAGCTGTAAGAATTGCAGAAAGGGTAATTGGTGTTAGCTTGCCTTCAATAGAGACAATTTATGCTACCCGAGTTAGGAAGAGAGCAGAGAGAATTGTAGCAGATCCTTTACATCCCGGTCATCATCTGCTTGATTTACTTCCATCTGGACGTCGCTACAGGACTTCATATACAAAATCGGCCAGGCACAAGAATAGTTTTTTCCCTTGTGCCATTAAATTGTTAAATTCGTAGTTGTATAGCTTGAAGGGGAGGTAAAATATGGGTGGGGTTTCTTTGCTTCTTTGTATTGTGAGAGGAACAGTGTCTGTATGTTTACATTGCAAATGTAGCTGAAACAAATTCCAAGTATGTTGGAAAATGTACTTGGCCAATAATAAATTATTCCTATTCCTATTCCTATATGAAGTTCTATTTGGGTGCTGAATTATGCCCCACTTTTGAAGTCCCTTAAAGCGAAACCTAGAGTTACATGGACATGACACGTCCCCGTTTTTCCAGCACTGTTTGTGGGGTCTGCTCCTGCCGGTAGCAAGGTCCTTTAGATGCCTCTCTGTCTCCTTTCCTTGTTTTGCAGAGACACAGACGTTCACACGGTGGCTTCTCTGCTTAAACTCTACCTCAGGGAACTCCCTGAGCCTGCCATACCTTGGACACAGTATGAGGACTTCCTCTTGTGCGGCCAGCTTCTGACGGCTGATCAGGCAAAGGTTCGGAATAACGCACCTCTTCTCAGTATTCTCATGTTACTTTACAGGATGCAGTGAATTTGCACACTTTTTGTACGGGTTGTGTAAAAAGCGTGAGCTGCCTTGGGACACACCTCCAAGGGCACTACAGTGGTACCTCGGAAGTCAAACGGAATCTGTTCCGGAAGTCCGTTCGACTTCCAAAAAGTTCGAAAACCAAGGTGCGGCTTCCGATTGGCCGCAGGAAGCTCCTGCAGCCAATCGGGAACCGCGGAAGCCCCGTCGGACGTTCGGGTTCCAAAGAACGTTCACAAACCGGAACACTCACTTCTGGGCTTGCGGTGTTCGGGAGCCAAAACGTTCGACTCGCAAGGCGTTGGGATCCAAGGTACGACTGTATTCACTTTCTCTCCCTCCCACGGTCCTCACAAAAAATTGCACCTCCAAAGCTGCTCTTTGCCTTTCACAGGAAGCTCCTATTGATGCCAATGAAGCCCTCCGTTGAAATGCAAACAGCACTTTCTGAGATTCTTGCCAGTGCCTTGGCAAGGAGAAAAAGAGAGTTAATCTTTTGACCATGGCCCCCCTGAAGCTGCTCAGGCTTCCCCCTGCCCAGCTGCTATTGGCATAAAGAAAACCATGTATGTTGATTGCGTTCAAAGACTTAGGGCTCACCGACACTTCTGCTTGCTCTGCTGCATCCCACCCCCAAACCCGCTGTTTACTGCTGAATCTCGAGCTTTCTCTGGATCAAAGTTTGCTCCAATTTACTGCCAAAAAGCGGGTTATCTGGGACAAAGCAAAACCACTTGAACCAATGCTTTGTAGGCCTGGGACAAGTGCAAGGATAAGAGCTTTTGATACTGAAAATGACTCCCTCAGAAGGTTTTTAAACGGAGGCAGGGGCGTAGCAAGCCGCTTGGCTGCTGGGGGTGGCAAGCCTAGCGGCACCCCCAGGGGCGGGGCTTCCCTCCGTGCGCATGACGTCATGACGCATGCGCACGGAGTGACGCCTCCGCCCGGGCCAGCAAGGAGGGGTGTCACGCTTGAGGCTGGTGTGTCACCCCCCCCTCGCTGGCCTGCCCCTCTCCATGCCCCGGATCTGCTCAGGCCGGGAGCCCAGTAGCGAAAAAAGCCGCTGAAAGGGGGAAAGCCCCCTTTCAGTGGCTTTTTTCGCCGCTGACTGGTGGCACCAATCTCGGGGGGCGGCGCCCCACCCCCAAGTGTCACCCCCCCCAGGGCACTACCCGGGGCGGTACGCCCCCCGCCCCCTTGCTCCGCCCCTGAACGAGGTTTGGTGGTCGTCTGTTCGGGATCCTTTAGCTGTGATTCCTGCATTGCATGGGGTTGGACTAGATGAGCCTTTGTGTCCCCTCCCAAGTCCTACAATTCTATGAAATGACAATGTTATTTTGCGCTAGGGATAAATGCTTGTGACAACGGAAAAGCCAGCCTTATCTTCTTCTAGGGTCATCGGCAGCTAGTGAAGCAGCTCTCTCTTCTGCCTCGGGACAATTACAACCTCCTCAGTTACATCTGCCGGTGGGTGCCCATTCACTGATGTATTCGTAGCTCGCCATTTTATACCAGGAGATGTACAAGTTGCCACATCCAAACCTTCTTGCTGGCAGGGCACTCATTTGCAGACCGCAGCGTGCTGTCAATTCCAGTCCCAACTTTGGGCACCCTTCACGCTGTTAGAGGTAGAAATCTTAATCTTCTGCTTGTCCAAGAAAGAAGTAAGCAGAAACATTTGGTAGTTTTCAGATTCTTCAGGACTGGGACAAGCCCCCTAAGTAGCAAGAACGTGTAGAGCACTGGTTTTGTTTTAATATGTATGTTTTGTTCTCGTTTTGTGTTTTGATGTTGTGAGCTATCCTGTGATCTTTGCATGGAGGGCAGTATACAAATTTTAATAATAATAATAATAATAATAATAATAATAATAATAATAATAATGTTCCCAATTTGGGCACTGGAGATTTCAATGACAGGTATCGTTGAATCAAGTTTATAAGTTTTGTTGAATTAATTGTTATATGTAAAAAAAAAGCAATAAAATACCTTTTTTTAAAAATGGGGCCGGGAGGCATGCTTTTCTCCCATCAATACACAGATGAAGCATTTGCACAGGCTAAACTTAGAAAGTGAATAATAATAATAATAATAATAATAATAATAATAATAATAATAATTTTATTTATACCCCACACATCTGGCTGGGCTTCCCCAGCCACTCTGGGCGGTTTCCTACAAAATATTAAAATACAGTAATCCATCAAAAATAAAATGCAATCAACTTGCAGCTCATGCATGGCTACTTGTGTAATTTCAGCTTTATGTGCTGCCAGCTAGCCGGTTGAAATTGCACAAATTAAACTCATGGAAGGGGGAGAGCTTAAAAGTTCTATTTTTTGCTTGAGGGGGACAAGACCTTTTTGGCATGCTTACAACATGAAAAAAACAACCCCAAAATCACAACGTAACAAAATTACAGTCATAAACAATAAACAAAACTTCAAAAAACAAACAGCCAAATTGAATGATTTCCACATGAATCATAGTAAGATCTAAAACAAAGATGCAAAAGTTAATACCAATAACAGCAACCCTCCCCCCCTCCACACACAGCCCCCTAAAAAATACCCCATCCCAAGAATTGATTCAGCTGCTTTTGTAGTTGGAGTCAGTCCGGGACAACTTCCCAGGCCAAGGGGGAAAGGTCTGTGAGGCGCAGGGAGCAGGTCTTCCAGGACTCACAGCCAAGACGGACTATATGCAATTTCGACTTTACACGCAACTCGCCCCACTGCCCTAATCCCTGTTCAAATTGTTATGGACCTATGGATCTGTTGTCGCTGGACTCTCACTTTCCCGTTTTCTGGCCTCCGGATTCTGGCAGGTTCCTGCATGAAGTCCAGCAGAGTTCCGCCACCAACAAGATGAGTGTGGAGAATTTGGCGACAGTGTTTGGGGTGAATCTCATCAGACCAAAGATGGAAGACCCTGCCACCATTATGAGAGGTGCAATGGGGCCGAGGGGTGGGGTGTTTGGATGAAATGAGGTGCCCCATTTATCCAACAAGGTGCACCCCATTTTGCAAATGTTCATATATTAGTTAGTGCAACCAACATTTCTATATTATTAAATGAAGCTGATAGTGTATAGATCAGTGGTTCCCAATTGGTGGTCCTTGGGCCCCAGGGGGTTTCCGTAACCCACCCAGGGGGTCTGTGGCACCATTCCCCCTGCCCCAGCCTTCTACCTAGCATGATCCTTTGTTGTGCCCCCCCGCCCCCCGCAGGCACTCCTCAGATCCAGAAGGTGATGTCAACCTTGATCAGCGACCATGCAAAGCTCTTTCCCATATCGAAAGACGTAGCACCTGCTCCGCCTCTGCAGAAGAGCGACTCCAATAAATCTCCAGTTCCTCGCAGCTCCGTCGGCTGGGATGCTGCCCAGAGGCCGCTCATGGCCAGGGCGGGGAACAGGACTCTCCTGCGGCAAATCGTGAGCAGCCTTTATTACTATTAATTAAATTTGTACCCCACCTTTCCTCCAAGGAGCTCAAGGCTGCGTACATATTTCTGTCTCCCCCATTTTTATCCTCACAACCACCCTGCGAGGTAGGCAAGGCTGAGAGTGAGTGAGTGGGCCGAGGTCACCCAGTGATCTTCCTGTCCGAGAGGGAATTTGAACCCTGGCCTCCCAGGTCTCAGTCTGGCACTCTGACCACTGCACCACACTGCCTCTGCGTCTTTCTTTGCGGCCTCTGTGTCTTACCCATGTGCCTCAGGGTGTGTGGTGCACATTCATTTACATTCATTTAGTTGCTTACAGAAACGATGAAGTGGCTCCCAAAATTCCCAAGCAGGAATGCTTTGATGGTGTTTCCTGCTTGGCAGGGGGTTGGACTGGATGGCCCTTGTGGTCTCTTCCAACTCTATGATTCTATAACGAAAAAGCAACATGAAATTTAACACAATGCGGTAGGCATACGAAAACAAATGAAGACAGGCAGAGCGAGATGCAAGCGCAAAATGAGCCACAGCAACAAGACTTTACTAGTGGCAAATAGAGCCAAAATGGTTCCCAAAGCATGAATTTCAGAAGAACCTGCTGGATGAGGCCAATGGCCCGTCTGGTCCAGCATCCTGTTCTCACAGGCGCCAACCGGATGCAACCTATGGGAAACAAGCAAGCTGTGGGAATGTGCAGGGTGGCAGGAGAAGATATATTGTTTATTAATATCCTTCCTAACTTGCGCTAGCAAGTTCCTTTACTTAGCAGAGTTTACATTCCCCTTTTTACATGCACAGCAGATAGCTGGTTGCAGGCTTGTGTAAGCCTCTCACTATTATACAATTCAGTCTGTCTCAGACTGAATTGTACATTCCTGGTAAGTTCCCTTGAATCCCTCTTAAAAGAATAAAGACGCCACAATCTTATTCAAAGTCAATAAAAGAAGTTTACTCACATCAGTTCACAGTTGGATTCCTGAAGGCAGACTTAGTTACAAATATGTACATGTGGATCTACCCCATATGGGGGGATGATCCCAGTGCTGCTGCTAGCTAGCTGGGAGCTAGCAGAGCAGTCCTAGCTAGAAGCTGGTCAAACGAAGAAGGAAGGGGGGGGGGAGAGAGAGAGGTGTGCTGCAGGACTCGTCCTTTTGTTACCTGGACAGGTAAGGTCACGCCCACCTTCTATCACATGCAAAGGAAGGATGCTCCAGCCAATGTAGGTCTTTCAGGACCTTACTCACCCTTTCTCAAAACTTAGAAGCCCTGAATGCTGCAACCTTTCTTCATAGGGGAGTCTCTCCACCCCGTTGATCATTTGGGTCACCCTTTTCTGAACCTTTTCCAGCTCTATAATGTCCTTTCTGAAGTGAGGCGACCAGAACTGGATGCAGTATTCCAAGTGTGGTTGCACCGATTTGCCGGAAAAAAACAGCCCTGCCCTTCCAGTGTGTCTAGTTTGGCCTCGGCATTTGCTTGAACGTTTCTCTCTTTGCTTTCAGAAAGACGACCCTGACGTCTCCATCTCTGAATCGGCTGCCAGGTCAGCTCAGTCGGCAGAAGGTAACGGGGAGACGTGGACAGAAGAGCCCAGGAAAAGGACACAGACACTACCGAGCAGGAAATGCTTTTCTTTCCTTTCCTCCAACAGAGGGAACCAAAGCACGGATGGAAATGAGATTTTCAACAGTGAATTTTGGTCCTCAACTTCCCCAGCTGGCCTGCAGCCTGTTTCTGCTACAGGTGCCCACAAAAGGACGCTCTCGGGGGGACTGTCCAAGTGGTTCAATCTCCCACAGGCTTCCAACTCCCACACCCTCAGTGGTTCAGTGCTGGAAACGAGGAAGGAGGCCCACGATGAGAGACCATTGGACCAGATTAGTGAAATTTCAGGGCAGGGTTCTCCAATACATGACATTCCTCATCCCGGACAAAACGGGGCAGTGGTTGCAAACCCCAGTCCTGAAAGCAGCGGCTGCCATTCAGAGGACCCCGAGGTGCTTAGGAAGATGATTGTGGAGCTGAAGGAGGAGATGGAGTCACAGAAAAAGGACTACGAAGAGCAAATTAGGAGGTAATGCAAATATCTCGGCTGAGTCTGTTTCTCTCTGAAGCTGATAGTTTTATTTTATTATTTATTTATTTGTTCCCTTCCTATCCCACCTTTTTCTCTATGGAGCTCAAGGTACATGGTTCTCCTCCCATTTCTCCTTTAATCCCCACATCAATAATATTCTCGGTGTGTGTGTGTGTTATTGTTCTTGTTCGTTATAATAGTACAGTCATACCTCAGGTTACATCCGCTTCGGGTTACATATTTTCGGGTTACGTACTCCGGTAACCCGGAAGTGTTTTTCAGCACATGCGCAGAAGTGTTCTGCGCGGTTTGCGCATGCGCAAAGCGCGATTTTTGGGTTACGTACTTTTCGGGTTACAAACGGCAACCCGGAACCAATTAAGTACATAACCCGAGTTACCACTGTATGTAATTTTTTGTATTTCATCTAATCCCAATGCCCTGCAGTCATCAAAAAGAATGCACATTCTCTCCTCCCCACCCCAGCAATTTCCCCAAAGAATCATGGAAAACAAGTGACATTTATATATCATTTCTTACTCCCGTCAAATTGATCTCTTAATGGATAATCCTGCAAATACAGAACATGGCTGTTTGCTGGGTGCTTGAACCATCTCCAGCATCCTTCCTGAACTTTGGGCTCTCCTGATCTTTAGGACTCCCAACTTCCACCAGCCCGTGTCCACCCAGCCATCTTCCAATCATCTCCAGCATCCTAGGGCTGTGCTGGGCAAAGAAGATGCAAATAGCAGCCCAAAGCAACCAGAGGGAGCGCCATGCTGAGGAAGGCAGAACAGTAATAATACCACAGAATGGCTGCGTCCATCCTCCATGCCCAGCCCCCCGGTGCGCATATCTGCCCCGGCTGCCAGCAAACCGCGCTACGCTGCTGGCAAGATGGCATCTCCCATTCCGTGTATAGAAACTAAGTGGATTGGCAGTTGAAATTAGCTTCAGCGCTGGCATTGGGATAATTGGTCCTGAGGGCGGCAGGCCAGTTTAAGGGTGCATGTGACAGGCCTGCTTTGATCTCCAACAGAATGGCCAAGGGCTCAGGAGGAAGGGCTGGGGAGAAGTGGGGAAAGCTATCGCTGAAATCCTCCCATCACCTGCCGCCTGAGGCAGTTGCCTCACTCTCCTAACGGTAGGGCCAGCCCTGCCTGTTGACATCACTTCCCATTTTTCTTTTGCAGCCTCGAGAAGGAGAACTATGAGGTCTGGGCCAAAGTGGTAAGGCTGAACAAAGAGATCGAGAAAGAAAAGAATAGGTTTGCTGAGCTGGAAAGTAAGCTTGAGAGCGTCGAGCGTTCCCAGGCTGACGCTGAAAAGAAGAACAAACTTCTGGAGAACTCCATAAAGTCCATGATCCAATCGGCAACGAAAACTGACTAAGGGGAAGGGCCTGCTCATTCTGAACAGAAACTAGCCGTGCTCCTTGCAGGGCAGGGGGGCGGCCAGAGGCTTTTTCCAAGCACTGTGCCTGCCTTTCTTTCCATGGCCTGATGTGCTGGGTCACGAGTTAGGCCTGGTGGAGACTGGTGGGTCCCAGGCGGCTCTTAGCAAATGCTGGAGAGCTGCAACCTCCCCCCCGCAGCCAACTCTCTTTGCAATAATAGCACAGCTGCCTCAGGCCATTTTGCTTCCTGACCCCCATTGATTAAACATCCCATTCTTGTGGCCAAATTGCAAGAGCTGCCACCCCAGCATTCTTTCACTTGCTGGCTTTTTGTGTGTGTTTTCATTCCATGTTGTATTTATTTTGCCAGGACAGTGTTCAGCCCTCCTTTTAATCCCGTTTGGCAATCTGGATTGCAGGACCAGGCCTCGGGTTCCCATACCCCAACTCATGCAAATAAGACACCAACGAGGCTGGGTTTTTTTGAGTTAAAACAGGCCACAACTTTATTGAATACAGATGAAAGAGGTTTGGCATGGAGCAATCGAAAGACTTCCAGCCTGCGCGCCAGAAGTGATGTGTGGTCAATTCAGAGGGGGGTTCCTAAGACTTACATCAAATAAGGTGGCCCCCGCAGGGACCGCCGTCTGGGGAGAGTGACTTCAGTCCTGGCCCCCCCTGGGCACGTGGACATGGCCGCTCCCCCTGGATCTCTTTAACGGGATACCCCAGCGTTTGGAGGGGCAGGCGGAGACTACAACCTCCCCTCCATCCAAAACAAAGGATTGCCCCAATGCCTAATCAGTTGTGATGATTGCTATGAGGTAGACAAAACCACCGGGTCAGTGCCAATTAGCCCGGTGGGCAAATTACTACCCAGACCCTTAAAGAACGATGACCACCGTAGCCACAGCAAAGTCGTTGACTATCGGCTTAAACCGAGTGTGCGTGGGCAGGGAAGAAACCCAGCGAAGGAACAAACAGGTCGTTCCCCAGGTGTGGACTGCTTAAATCGGCAAGGGGCAGATCCGAGGGAAGCCTACCTGCTCTGTTGGTTCTGCCCCTGGCACAGGCCAAGTCCCCAACTTGCATCCCCATTAGCCAAAGCTGGGTGCAGGCTAGGATCCAGTTCCTGATAGGAAGGGCACCACTATCAGGGAGGGTAGTTCCAGTTGCCTCGCCCGGGCCCTGGTGAAGCCTCTGCCGTCCTGCAACGCCGTGGCATCAAAAAGGGTGAGCAGACTTGCCACCTGAGGAAGAGCTGGATCAAAGCAGAGGGCAAGAGGCTCTGTTTTGGCGCCTAGGTGGATTTACACGGGGTGCATGGGAGCTGAGGGAGGAAGGCTCCCATTCTACTCTCTGAAGTGCCCCCCTCTGGTCCCAATTTGGAAACCTTGTAGAAATGTAGAGCTGAAAGGGACACAAAGGGTTCTTCGCCCCCTGCAACCTCCGTGATGGTGGCCTTGCGAGTCCAACAATTTATTTCCCATTCTAATTTTGGGGGCTGGCCACCCTGCTGCATGTCCCCTCCCAACCAACAACTTTGCCTGGGAGCAGTATCAACCCAGTTAGCTGTTGCCTTCTTGGGTTTGATGGTACGTTCTATTTTGTCCAAAACATCTGGTGCTTGGGGAAAGACTGCCCTGGAGTCCCACAGAAACTTGACACTGAAAAGACTTTGTCTACTTTCACACTTTGGTGTTTTGTTCAGAGCTGAAAATGAAACAAAATGTTGCCCAGTTGTCAGATGAGCAAAGGTTACACACCTGAAGACAGTGTATTGAACCTTTACACCCAACCCTTGAACTGTTATCTTTTTTTAAATGAAGAAATGTGTGTGTGGAAATGTCCAGTTGTTGCAGACACTGGGTATGTGCCTTCAAGGCTTGGCTGGATAGCTTTAAGATATTCAGCAGCCCCAAAGAGCGGATTAAGGTTCTAGTCCTCTGGGAGTCGGACGGAGACACAAAACTGCTGAAGTGATGAAAAGATCTAACCTCAAAGTGGTTTCCTCCTATGCGGGAAGAAATACCGGCACATAAAATGATGGTTTCATCTCTGTATAAAGTCTCTGACAGTTTGTGTCCAAACAGTTCCTGAAATGCTCTACTCTGAGCCGAGAAACGGGGTTGGAGCAGGACACCATTTCACTGAGGGAGGAGAAATTCTCCAACAGCCTCGCAGAGTTCATGCTCACCATTTGGATTTCTTCCTTTTTCTTTTACTAAGGTTTTTTTTTTCCAGTGGCAGCTAACATAATAAAATAAAAATACAACAATAGAGCAATTTATTAAAACAAATAAAGCAGGGTCATAGATTCACACAGTTGTGGAGCTGGCAGGAACCCGCAGGGACAGAGGCATTCCTAGGACAAGGAACTGTATTGGCACCCTCTGTGAGAATACCACTTCTCCCTCTTTTGATTTTGCTGCAATAGCAGCTGTGTGTCACCAGAAAAAGGGACCCTAGTTTGGGAGCAGCAGAGGCTGAATGGCCACCTTTCAGGGGTCCTCTAGCTGTTATTCCTGCATTTCAGGGGATCGGACCAGGTGACCTGTTGGGTCCCTTTCAAGTCTACACTTCTGTGATCCTATGCACCACCTGGTTAGCGCTCCATGCACTTTGTGTAGGTGAATAGGTTCGACAGCCGCAAGCCTGTAAGACGAAGACATCAAGCCAGTGTGGTGTTGTGGTTAAGAGCGGTAGACTTGTAATCTGGTGAACCGGGTTCGCATCTCCGCTCCTCCACATGCAGCTGCTGGGTGACCTTGGGCTAGTCACACTTCTTTGAAGTCTCTCAGCCCCACTCACCTCACAGAGTGTTTGTTGTGGGGGAGGAAGGGAAAGGAGAATGTTAGCCGCTTTGAGACTCCTTCGGGTAGTGAAAAGCGGGATATCAAATCCAAACTCTTCTTCTTCTTCTTCTGGTGATGAAGAGTTAACAACAACTGGCTTTGCTCACATTTCAAAACATTTTCCCTAGCAGGCCAACAGCACATTTTTTTTCCTGACGCACGAGAACTTGCCTGTGCGGCAAAGGGCTCTGAGACCAGGCCAAGTGGGTGTTCGTTTAGCATAAGCTGAGAAATTTCACCACTTCCTCTGCAGATAGGCCTGTAGGAAAACGTGTCTGTTTCTAAAGAGCGGCACTAACCTCTTTGAATTATTTATGCGTCGTCCCCCCCCCTTAAAATCCACAGGGTTTATAAGAATCGTATGCAGAGAGTTTATTTGCAGCCAGAAGGTCAAGGCAGTGGGAAGTTTGAACTGCTAATGGTTATTATATTTATAGAGAGGTCATCCCTTGGGGCCAGTGACCTTCCTGAAACTTGCACTACAACATCTGGTAGATGAAAACATGCCCTCCAACGCTGAGGATCTTGCATGTACTGGGCCTGTTTTCTCAGGGAATTGTCACAGCTGCTAGTATATGGAGCAAATCTTTAGATTGCAGCCTTCCTCAACCTGGTGCTCCCCAGATGTTTTGGCTGATGCATGGACCTGTAGTATAAAACATCTGGAGGGATGCCACATTCGGAAAGGTGCTTTACAGCATATTCCCCAGGCCTCTCCCCTCCTGATAAGCTGTTTCAATTTGTTTATTAATTTCATGAAATGTATACACTGCTTAATTGTATGTGGGGGGGGGGCGGGACCACACATACAGAAAGCAGTTTACAAGAATGATAAAGCAACAAAACGATCTATAAGAAAAATTAACAGCAGCAATTTAAGACTTTCCAAAAGTTAAAATAACAATGGACTAAAAGGGACGTGGGTGGCGCTGTGGGTTAAACCACACAGAGCCTAGGGCTTGCCTATCAGAAGGTTGGTGGTTCGAATCCCCGCAACGGGGTGAGCTCCCATTGCTCAGTCCCAGCTCCTGCCAACCTAGCAGTTTGAAAGCACATCAAAGTGCAAGTAGATAAATAGGTACCACTCCGGTGGGAAGGTAAATGGCATTTCCGTGCACTGCTCTGGTTCGCCAGAAGCGGCTTAGTCATGCTGGCCACATGACCCGGAAGCTGTACGCCGGCTCCCTCGGCCAGTAAAGCGAGATGAGCGCTGCAACCCCAGAGTCGTCCATGACTGGACCTGATGGTCAGGGGTCCCTTTACCTTTTAAAAGCACATTAAAACTCGCAACAACTTTCTAAATACTGTGGTACCTCGGAAGTCGAATGGAATCCGTTCTGGAGGTCCATTCGACTTCCAAAACGTTTGGAAACCAAGGTATGGCTTCCGATTGACTGCAGCAAGCTCCTGCAGCCAATCAGAAACCACGGAAGCTGCGTCAGATGTTCGGGTTCCAAATAATGTTCACAAACCAGAACACTCACTTCTGGGTTTGTGGCATTCGGGAGCCAAAACATTAGACTCGCAAGGCTTTTGGGATCCAAGGTACGACTGTAGCTAGGTAGGCTTGTCTAAATAAGAATGTTTTTATCAGGCACCTGCCTGATATCAATCGGCAGAGAGTTCCAGAGTGCAGATGCCGCCACACTTAAAGATCGGCTCTTGCAAATGCAGATCGAGTATCCTGAGACTCCCCATCTTTGCCTAATGGTCCACATGCAGCCTGGTGACTTCAACCTTTGCCTTATCTGCTATCAATTGTAAATTGGCATTTTGTGTGCATTGCAGGCCTGGCCTCCATATGCCTCAAAGTGAGAAAGAAGTGAAAATAAAACTGTCAGTATCACGATGCCGTTTCACAAATTTATGGTGCAACCATACTTGGAATACTGTGTACAGTTCTGGCCACCTCGCCTCAAAGCAGATATTGCAGGGTTGGAAAAGGGCAGCCAAAAGGATCATCGAGGGGGTGGAGCAGCTCCCCTACGAAGAAAGCTTGGAGCATTTGGGATTTTTAAGTTTTGAGCTGGAGAGGTTCTCTCCCTCTCTCAGAACATTAGAACTCATGGACACCCAAGGAAGCCGAATGCTGGAAGATGCATGACAGTTAAAAGAAAGGGATTCCTCACATAGCAGAGAGTTAAATAATGGAACTATCTCCTGCAGAAGGCAGGGATGGCCACCAACCTACATTTGTTGTTGTTTAGTCGTTCAGTCGTGTCCGACTCTCCGTGACCCCATGGACCAGAGCACGCCAGGCACTCCTGTCTTCCACTGCCTCCCGCAGTTTGGTCAGACTCATGTTAGTAGCTTCGAGAACACTGTCCAACCATCTCATCCTCTGTCGTCCCCTTCTCCTTGTGCCCTCCATCTTTCCCAACATCAGGGTCTTTTCCAGGGAGTCTTCTCTTCTCATGAGGTGGCCAAAGTATTGGAGCCTCAGCTTCAGGATCTGTCCTTCCAGTGAGCACTCAGGGCTGATTTCCTTCAGAATGGATAGGTTTGATCTTCTTGCAGTCCATGGGACTCTCAAGAGTCTCCTCCAGCACCATAATTCAAAAGCATCAATTCTTCAGCGATCAGCCTTCTTTATGGTCCAGCTCTCACTTCCATACATCACTACTGGGAAAACCATAGCTTTAACTATATGGACCTTTGTCGGCAAGGTGATGTCTCTGCTTTTTAAGATGCTGTCTAGGTTTGTCATTGCTTTTCTCCCAAGAAGCAGGCGTCTTCTAATTTCGTGACTGCTGTCACCATCTGCAGTGATCATGGAACCCAAGAAAGTGAAATCTCTCACTGCCTCCATTTCTTCCCCTTCTATTTGCCAGGAGGTGATGGGACCAGTGGCCATGATCTTAGTTTTTTTGATGTTGAGCTTCAGACCATATTTTGCGCTCTCCTCTTTCACCCTCATTAAAAGGTTCTTTAATTCCTCCTCACTTTCTGCCATCAAGGTTGTGTCATCAGCATATCTGAGGTTGTTGATATTTCTTCCGGCAATCTTAATTCCGGCTTGGGATTCATCCAGTCCAGCCTTTCGCATGATGAATTCTGCATATAAGTTAAATAAGCAGGGAGACAATATACAGCCTTGTCGTACTCCTTTCCCAATTTTGAACCAATCAGTTATTCCATATCCAGTTCTAACTGTAGCTTCTTGTCCCACATAGAGATTTCTCAGGAGACGGATGAGGTGATCAGGCACTCCCATTTCTTTAAGAACTTGCCATAGTTTGCTGGATGGCCACCAACCTACATAGATGGTTTTAAAAGAGGTTTAGAGGAGAAGGCTATCCATAATGGCTACAGTCTGCTTTCACATTCAGAGGCAACGATGCTTCTGAATCCCAGTTGCTGGAAGGGGAGGCAAGAAGCTTCTTGTGCTCGGATCCTGCTTGCAGGTTTCCCATGGGGGCATCTGGGTGGCCACTTTGAGAACAGGATGCTGGACTAGATGATCCAGCAGGTTCTTCTGTGATTTTCTTATGCTGCTATTGGTGGCCATAAAAAGCGCCACTAGGGTCTTCCAACTTGCAGAAAGTGCTCCGTCCGAATTTGGACCTGCCTGCACATTTCGACATTCAGAATCTGGGCATAGGTGTGTGGGGGGGAGGAGAGGCTGTCTCCTAGGCGGTGCTATCATCTGCAGCAGCTGGTGAAGCTTGTGAAAATTGGACTTATCACGTGTAAAAACGCGGTGCGATATTTCAGCCCTCTTGACACGGCGTGCCGATGACGGGAACTGGGGAGGAGGGAATTTGGCTGTGCAAGCCCCTGCTGGCTGGCTTGTTGCTGCATCCAGAGAGATATTTTCCACAGCTGGAGCGGGGTGGGGGGTGGGGGGATCGGGTTCATTTCTTATTAAAGAAACTAGGACACACGTGAGAGAATTTGGCATCGGCTCCCCTGAACATGAGTTGTTGCTAATTTTCCTCTTCCCTGGTAACCTTTGGAAATTCCTTTTTTTAAAATGAAATGAAATAGGGCGCCTTTTTTTTTTTTTTGCTTCTGGTTCACTCTTTCCTCTTCGACCTCCATTTTGTTTCCCCCGCCTTGACTTCTGAGCCCAGTTTACACAGCATTGTGGGTGGCATCCTCAACCAGGTGGAGCTCGTGCCTTCACTTCTGACCTCTGCACAGAACATCTTAACATCAGAACCGAGCTAGCACATGGGGAAACTGCCTCCTGGGAATGAGATAAGGCCGTGGATCTGGTTGCGTCTGCTATCCCAGTGCTGTCGTTGCACTGAGGTAAGCAACACCCTTCATTACGTTTGTATGTGAGGGTTTGGAAACTTGGGGAGCGCAAAACAGGAAGCTTCTTCCACTCGAGTGTCACCAGGACCTTGGCAGGGAGTCAAGATCATTGTGGAAAAGTTGCAGGCTCCCATGTTATCGCACGAGTGTTGCTCACATCTTCCTCTCATGTGTAAGGCCTCATAAGGAGCTGAACAGAAGACCTGGTCTACCACACACATGAGGCAGAATGAGTGGACTATATTCCATTTCAAATGTCAGGGAGGGTCACTGATTCTGAATGTGCTCTCTTATCAACAAGAACTCCCTGGCAGTAAAAATAAATAAATAAATGCGTTTTGGAGAAAGAGGTTCCAGCCAATTTCCTGTTGTGCTAGTTCTTTTAAAAAATAATAATCATGGGGAGTTTTTTCAGCCCAGAGAGAATATTCACAAATGTGATTTTGCACCTCCACCTCACATTTGGAAGTGTGCCGGTCAATTCCTCAATGTCATCACTCCAGCGCCGCATAAGAACACCAGAAGAGCCTGCTGGATCAGGCCAATGGCCCATCTAGTCTAGTACCCTGTTCTCACAGTGGAAAACCAGAGGCCTATGGGAAACCTGCAAGGAGGACATGAGCACCAGAGCCCTCTCCCCTCCTGAGATTTCCAGCACCTGATATTCAAAAGTACAGTATTGTTGCCATCGGTATCCTCTGTGAATTTGTCTAATCATCTTCTAAAGTCATTGGTGGGAGTAAGTTCCATAGTTTAAATCATATCACCTCTTACTCACCTTTTCTCTAAACTTAAAAGTCTCAATGCTGCGACCGTTCTTCACTGGGGAGCATTACAGCATTAGTCAGCGAGTCGTTTTATTCGCTAGGGAGCAATAGCATTCACTAGAGAGTCATAGCCAGGCATAGGCAAACTCGGCCCTCCAGAAGTTTTGGGACTACAATTCCCATTATCCCTGACCAATGGTCCTGTTAGCTAGGGATCATGGGAGTTGTAGTCCCAAAACACCCGGAAGGCTGAGTTTGCCTATGCTTGGTCATAGCATTAGAGAGGGAAGGAAAGTGATTCAGAGAATCATTATATCTTTGAAAATGTAGAATCGTGGAGTTGGAGGGGACCTAAAGAATCATCTAGTCCAACCCACTGCAATGCACATGAGGACGATTTCTTAGCAGTTTCTATATTCTGGCTCTGTCACTATCAGTGAAGACTGGGAATCATAGGGGGCCACCCCTTGACAGCCACAGCTGGATTATTTTCAAAACATTAACCTCAGGGACCAGTTCATTTGCTCCAAGTGAAACAGCTTGCCTTTTCTTTTGCAGGCATATTCAGAACAAGAACTGGAAGGGCCTCTTGACAATGGGTCCAAGTCCTCACTGCACTCTTCACATGACTGCAAATATGTGCCAAACCTGGAGATATCAGGTGCCTTAAATCCAGTGCAGCGATACAGAGAATGAATACTATAGATGCAAGAAGTTAGCAAGGACTGTTCTGACACATATTAGTAGCAAGCAGCACTGCTTCCTTTCTGCTGCGGTTTGGTTTTCATTTAAAACTACTCTAGCCTTGCTGTCCACGGTGGCCATATTTAACTTATGATTATTTAATTAATGGCAATGTTATTGTGTCCCTCCACATTTCAACGCAAATGAAATATCAGGTAAAGGGGGGTGGGTGGGATGAACATTGTTAATGACGTATCATTTGGAGATTGGAAAAAAAGAGACTGGCTCATATCCCCTTGCCTGATTGCTGTTTCTTTTCTTTCTTTCTTTCTTTTTAAGTTTAAATGTATTTATTACATCACAGATAATCGTGCCTTCTACAGGCATAGTACCAGTATATTCCAACAAAAGCTCCAGTGAACCCATGGCTGCTCCCAACTTTTCAGATGAGGATTTAACCCAGCATCTCTCTCCATTCTTTTAATTCAACCAACAGGAGATAAATTCCACTCTATCCCTGTTTGTGTTACAACATTGCTCCAAATGGAGACGCAAAACAGAGCCCCACCAAATTAAAATCAAGTTGCCATATTTGTCATGAAAATCAGGTCCATGTTTGTGGTGAACTTTGGGATTTGAAAGGGTGGGGGTGGGTTGAAAAGTTAAAATTTTTATGGAAATTCTCTTGCTATTACGGTTAGACATATGGTTCGGCAATGGACAATGCTTAAAGGTTTTAAAATGAATGGGGAAAGAAAGGGGGGAAAGTGCTAAATGTAAAACCAATCTTAATTATGTGGATGCAATAGATTTGGGATTAGACAATGAAAGCTTAGAAATACAGTGAGTGTGGAGGATAATTAAAAATGATGAATTAGATTTGTAAGTTGGAAAAGTATTTTGTAAGAAATATTGGAAAATGTAAGGAGGAGAGGAAAGAGTATGGGGATTAATTGGCAATAATTGTAAATTAGGTTTAATTTGGGAATCGGGGAAGTCCTCGAGTGTCAAGATGGTATGTGTAATGTAAGTGATTAAATTGGCAATTGTATTATTGTTCACCCCAGTGAGAGGGGGGTTTGTTTGGTATGCCTCTCTTGGTGAGAGAAAGGGGGGTTTGAAAAATTTAATCATGTGCTGTAATTTGGTCATAATTGGAAAAACTCTAATAAATATTATTAAAAAAAATGTTTGCGGTGAACTTGTCTTGCCACAGTACGCTGCACACCGTGAGTCGCGAGGCCCAGAGCTCTCCTCGCCAAAGGAAAAAAACATCTCTCCACCTCAGGGTCGGACTCAGAGTTCCTCTCCCGGCATCCTTGTCAAGCACAGGTGAATAAATAAAACACTTGAACTGGGACAATTTCCCCACCATACCTAATGAAGACATTTCCAGGTTCAATCCCCAAGGGCATCTGCAGGTAGGGCTAGGAGAGAACTCTGCTTGAAACCCTGCTGCCAGCCAGTTGTACACAATACTGAGCTACGTAGACCCAAGGGTCTGACGCTGGATGGGGCAGCTTCCTGTGTTCCTATGACTCCTTGTTCTTTTAGTTTGATAATGAATTACAAGGCTAGTTAAATCACCTTGTAGGGTTTCCCTGAAGTTCCCTGTTTCCCTTCTTTTCAGATCTGCCCTCCTGTTGTTTCAGGTGACGGTCCCACTCCATGGTACGCACTAGAGCAGGGGTCAGCAAACTTTTTCAGCAGGGGGCCTGTCCACTATCCCTCAGACTTTGTGGGGGGCTGGACTATATTTTGGCAGAACATAAAAATAAATAGGGTTTCCAGGTGTCCACTATTTGAGTGGACAGTCCACTTTTTTCACATTATGTTCACTATTTCCCCCCCACAAAAGAGTGGACTTTTTTTATTCAAAAGCTTTATGATGAAATGGTATTTTAATACGTGTTAAAATGTTTGTAAGAAAATATATAATTTAATTTTAACCCCCCACCCCCGCTTGTCTGCTAGTCCTGGCAACCCTAAAAATAAATGAATTCCTATGCCCCACAAATAACCCAGAGATGCATTTTAAATAAAAGGACACATTCTACTCATGTAAAAACATGCTGATTCCCAGACCTTCTGTGGGCCGGATTTAGAAGGTGATTGGGCCAGATTCAGCCCCTGGGCCTTAGGTTGCCTGCCCATGCGCTACAGTATCACAGGGTCTAAATTTTAGGCTGCGGTTCTGGCACTTCGGTCAGTGCAAACTTGCTGTCGTGCTGCCTTTGTCCCTCTTGACTCTGCCTGAGCTGTGTTGGTGGTGACAGCTCAGGAAATGGATCCCACAATAAAATCTGTGCAAGTAGCGATTGAGAAGACTCTAATCTCTGCGGAGATAAGGAGTTGCTACAGCAAACGACAACATGAGCCCGAATGTGATGGATGCTGGGAATGTTTGGTGACTGTTGTTCTTCAGCTCCTGGGCTTGTGGCTTTCCGATGCCCTGCTCTGAAACCCCCTCATTTAACTCAGCACGGAGCTTTTCAACACCATCTGGGGCTCACGCCTTGCTTAACCTCATCAGATTGAGGGCCGAGGGTGCCTGTGCTGGAAGCTGCAGAGAGCAAATACTGACAATGTTATTATTCGTAAAGGTATGGCGGTTTTTGGGTCAAGGTCCTCTCCAAGACATTTTGGTGCTTGAGGTGAATACATTTGAAATCACACAAATGCACAGAGTATGCTTTCAACAACCTGTGCGTTCTTCCTCCCTCCCTTGGTGTCGAAGGGGCTGTCACCTTCGTATAGGGTAGCTTAAATTTTCTCTGTATGGGGTTCACAAAGGAACCCCCCCCCCAAGTAGTTTAAGGGTTGGCCTCATTTCAGGGTCTGTTCCCCTGTGATGGGAGAGATCCCTGGAGATTCGTTGTGTCTTCGTAATCTGCACACTGAGTTTGTGAGAGCAGTTGGCACCAGCCTGCTAAGCAGCTTCACCTCCCCACAGACAAAACAATATTCTGTCGAGACACCCCCCCCCCCGCAAGCATTACAAGCAGGAAAAATACCAGTTTAAGGCCAGCTACAAAAATCAGTGTTCTTTCTCCTGTGAGCTTTCTGTCTCCCCCTCCCATAGCTATCTAGATGGCCTTTGTAATGAACATTCACCCTAATTTTTTTCCAGGGAGATTAGATCAGTGTTTTTCACCAGATGTTGCCTGGTGTGCCGTGGGAAAAATTGAAAAATTACTTTATATATAGTCAATATAGGCACAGAGTTAAATTTTTTAACATTTTCTAATGGTGGTGTGCCTCGTGATTTTTTTCATGAAACAAGTGTGCCTTTGCCCAAAAAAGGTTGAAAAACACTGGATTAGATGACAGTTGCATACACCTCAACTGTCCCAATTTAAGCAGGACATCCTGTTTTTGAGAGCCATGCTCTTGCACAAGTCGTCTGGCTCCCACGAGATCGCAGCCCCGAAAGATGTGTGTTTGGGGAAGGGGCATGCTCTCACGTGAGTCGCGTGACTTGTACAGGGGTGGACATGTGTCCGAGTTTTACTCTGGGGGCGTGTTGGAGGGTGTGCTGTTGGTTATTTGATGACTCCGATTTGCAAGGAGGCTAGACTATGTTGTATCAAAGCAAGTGCCGGCCCATCCTTTCCGCTGCATTTCCCGTCGCTGGTCACAACAAGTCAAGTATTTCAGGTAGGTGGGTTTGTTACGCAGGAACTCCAGATCAACTAGAATTAGAATCCTAGAATTGTAGAGTTGGAAGGGACCCAAAGAGTCATCTAGTTGTCCATCTAGCAGAAATCACAGCTAAATTGCACAACCTGAGCTTGCTGGTAGGCAACTGAATCTCATCTGAACTTAGGGACAGCCTTGAAGTGTCCTCAAACAGTACCTCCTAAAATTTCTCATTCAGATAGCATCTCGCAACAAAAAGTTCTCGTCAGTGAAATATCATCAGCCAATCTGCTGCTACCTTTGAGCTAGCAGCCAACTTAAAGACCACCGATTCTTCATTGACATACCAGGGTAGCATTTCTGGTTTTGCACAATATCGCCACAAACTCGCTTTTAATGGCGCATGACATTTGAGGTGCCCAAATGAACATTTAAATAATAAATTAAATAATAAATTATTATTATTACCAGATGTCAAAGAGGAAACCAACTACCAGACTTTTAGGAGACATCTGAAAGCAGCCCTGTTTAGGGAAGCTTTTAATGTTTAATAGATTATTGTATTTTAACATTCTGTTGGAAGCCGCCCAGAGTGGCTGGGGAAACCCAGCCAGATGGGCGGGGTATAAATAAATTATTATTATTATTATTATTATTATTATTATTATTATTATTAAAATGAAAGTATAGTTTTCCCTTCCTTCACCAGACTTCACTTGGGTTTCCCCATCATTTTATTGTCACTCCTTTGTGTGTGTCCCCCTGATGGTTATGCAGGTGTCCCTAGTGTTGCCAAAGTCTTAGGTGCTTAACGGCTTATCTAGAGTTAAGTTTCAGTAGCCAGCCCTGCTGTGCTGGTCATAAAGGACAAAACTGGCTTTTTCAAGAAGAGTAACCCAATTCAGTAACTTAGAGCATAGACTCTATCCTATCAAAAGAGAGTTTCAGCTTCCAATCGGCATCAAAAGGCAATAAGAGCTGCAAGGCCGTGATTGTAGGAGACAGAGTTGCTTGGGAAAGTTGGACCAACACCATTGCAAAGAGTGAAGAGTTAGCCATAGCATAGCAGTTAATAGAATGAGCTTTTTAAATAGGATGTATACATTTAATTATATAAGCAGGGATGGCTCACCAATGGCCCTCCAGACGTTGTTGAACTACAGTTGCATCATCCCCTGACCATTAGTTCAAAATACCTGGAGAGCCCCAAGTTCCATAAGATGGCTCCATGCAGGAACATCTGGCTCCTCTTCTAATATTTTTCAGAACTCTGGGCAACTGTAAGCATATGTTGGTGATCAACCTGAAGGCAGTCTGGGGAAGGGGCAGGTGTCAAACTATTGCCATATTTAACGAAAGAAGCAGTAGTCAAGTTTCTAGCTTTCTGCAATCATTGGCTAAGATGGTTGGTTGATGTAAAAGACACCGCAGAAGCTGTTCAACCAGTAGTTTTGAAGCTAAGTTTGTAAGGCACGGTCATCAAGGACTGTATGGAGGAAAAGGCTTTTTGGGGACAATGGGTGAACATGAGAACACAAGAACATAAGACGCACCTGCTGGATCAGGCCAATGACCCACATCTAGTCCAGCATCCTGTTTTCATGGTGGCCAACCAGATGCCCCAATGGGAAGCCCGTAAGCAGGATTTGAGCACTCTTTGTGTTTACCATTGGATACAACCCACCCTTTATTAGCAGATTAAGACATGGCACTCCAAAGCTTGCCATGGTTCACTTCTCTTTGGATATATAGGTCTGCTGAGGTGGCTTATGGCTACCACCTTTCCTTGCCCGCTATAACTTGGGCTGCTGCCATCAGCTCCTTCCTGGCCAGCTATTTTTACCAGGAAAAGGGAAGGGGCATTGCAGATACACCCAACTCAGCATAGCCTGGGATAATTTGTGGAGTAAACATTATGGTTTGTAGACCGATAGGCAGGTCTTCCAGGCAGGGCTGGAGTACGATGGTGTCATCGCTGGTTCTCAGAGTTCGTGAAATGCAGGGAAATCTCCATGGATCTCATATCTGTCGCTTGTATTCAAGGACTTTGGGCTAGCAAAAAAGAAAGGGGAAGAAGCAACTGTATACCATATGCCACTATATTTTGTATTACACTGAGAAATTAAAAAAGAGACAAATTATATATTTACAAAAGAAAACAACCGAGAAAATCCATAACACTTTTTTTTGCCGTTATTAGCGTCAAAATCCATGTATGATTCAATGCACAGGATTATTCACGTGTGTCTTACATACAGCACAAAAATAGAAGATTTTGTATTCTACATTATATTACAACAGTCAATAAATATATCAATAAATAACGGCTTCATGGATGTAGGTTAAGCTGGTTTGAGTTAGTCCTTGACGTTGTCTTTGGTGTTGATTCCCATGAAGAGTCAATGTCCATTCTCTCAAAGGCAAGGCCTGTTATCTCATCCAGGGAATACAGCTTTGCCTTAAAAGTGTAAGACAAAGGCTGGGGACAGTACAGTAGGTCGCAGCCGAGGGCAGGGCACTCAGCGTCAATTACACTTTCCAAAGAATCTGACAAATTCCCAGCTTAGTATAAATAAAGCACCGGGCCTATTGTTTCTCAGCTCCAACACCTTCTTATCGCAATGATTTGTTGGAGGGCGAGTGGCGGAAACATTACATGTGACTCGGTCGGCAGCTGAAGCAGAGAGTGGGGCAAAGCACCATCTTGTGAATTGACAGCTTCATAAAGGCAAAGACCCTCTCTTTGTCCGCAGAGATATTCCATTCTGACACGAAGCACAATATAATTCCCCCTCTCAACAAGCATGCAAAGAGCATTGCGTCTTGGGGGTACAAATCCCAAGTCACCGGTATTTTCTTGGTCTATTTCTGTTGGCAGTCATGGAAGAGGTCATTAATGCAAGAGGAGAATATAGTTTTTGGCAGGTGCAACAAGACACCAAATTTTGAATTGCCAGCATTTATGTACCGTAATTGGAATCAGGTGTGTCTGTCTTAGGATAAGCCCCCACCAAACTTGGGATAAGCCCCCACCTTTCAAAAGTTGAGTAGGATTGTACCGGGTATTCTATAATCTGAGTCTGTAACTGGACTCTCTTATGTATGTATATGCTTACTTGAAGTTCTGTTCTGCTTTTAAATGATTAAAAACTAGGTTAAACAAAGTTGTACAGAAAAGGGGCCTTTGGTCATTGTATCATCTCTACATGTCAATCATATCAGAATTACAAAATAATTAAAAAATTCTTTCCAGTAGCACCTTAGAGACCAACTAAGTTTGTTCTTGGTATGAGCTTTCGTGTGCATTCACACTGGAAAGAATTTTTTTTATTTTGTTTTGACTATGGCAGACCAACACGGCTACCCACCTATATCAGAATTACCTCATTGCCTGTGACTACTGGAGATACACAAACCCCAACCCTCCTTTACAACCCACGAGTCATGGCTCCGGAGCAACCTTCCCTCTGGTGGAATAGGCCCAAAGCCTTAGTAGTGCTGCACAATTTGTATCTGAGGCAATTTCTAGTGACATGGGGGTGGGGGCTAGATCTGTGCACATCAACGTTGCCGATACTGTGTCCAGCAATTTTAATTTCTTCTGAATGCATTATATAACCATCCGATTGATTGAGTTCGTTCTCAGATATATATTTAAAAATAACATCCTTCATGTGTACAGTATACCGCAAATCCTGGTTTGGAACACAAAAGGGGGGAATTGAAATGGTTCTCGGTGGCCAGATTTCGTGGGGTTAGTTCACACAGTCAGCAGAAATGACTGTGAGGCATTTTATTTTGCGGGGGAGAATTGAACCATGGGCAGTCTGAAGTGTTATCTGGGATGAGGGGAGAGAATTAACACTGGATTCTGCCGATTGTGTAAACTGACTCCTGCTTTCTCCAAGCCAACCGTGAGAGCGAAAAAAAACACCCCCTCTAATCTGTTGCCCATTTCCTTTGCCTCAAATTATCTGTACATGCCTCATTAAATAAGCTTATTAAGTCTGTACAAATCAAAACTGTACAAATATACAGATGAAACAATTAAATAATCTGAGGAGGACCCAAAGCCCTATGGTTGGGGTGGGGGGGCATCCTTCTACTATCGGCACCCGCACTCTGAGACAGCCATGCCTTCGTAGTTGAGCTTGTAGGTGACGACCCCGTTATCTAAGAAGAGTAAGGAGATGGGATCCAGCTTCGTAGGTACACAACAAGCTGGAGAAGCTTTCTGGGGGTCATTCAAGTGAATCAAAGTCCGGGCCTTGGCATGAGTGGTCGTGAGGTGATCATCCAAAGGGAAGGAACAGGCTCCCCTACACTGAGAGGCATCATAGCCTGGAGGTGCGATGATCCAGGAATCCCAGCCAATCTCCTTGAAATCCACATAGAGCGAAGTCTTTTTGCAGCTGCTCCCCTTGGCGTTCCTCCTTATCCGGGATGTGGAGTCGTAGATTATGTTGGATCTGATCTGCAGAAGCTTCTCCTTTCTAGGGCTGGTATGGAAACCATTCATGTCCAGGTCCTGCAAATCTTGCTCGTGCTCGATTATCTCATTCAGTTCGTGCTTCTCCTCTTTCTTGGCATGGCTTCGGTCGTCTGAAAACACAATGAGTAAAGGCTCATGTTTGGTCTCTGAATCGATGTCTATATCTCCTTTCCCTCCTCCGACGGCCTCCTCTCCCCCTCGGCTCTCAATCTGCACCTCCAGCTGATGAGTGGTGGAGTCTGAGTGATGCCACCTCCTGATGGCCTCCGTGACCTCAAACGTTTTCCATTCATTGTCGGTGCTGTAAATGTGCCGGGATGCCAGCACTTTCATTTTCCTCTCCTCCTCTTCCTCCTTCCCTCTTCCACGGTCATTCTCGAGTACTTCCAGGATGGTGACTTTCCTGCTGAGGCCATTGTAGAGCATCCTGTCCTCCTGCACCAGAGTGTAGAGCCTCAATTCCGCCATTGTTATTTTCTCATGGTGTGGAATGGAGACGTTGAAGAGAAGAGGGTACCTCCGTATTCCATTGAAGTGGATGGGCTGCGGAATCTGCTCTGAAAATTAAAAGCAAACAAATGTGACCCTTCTTCCCTATATGGCCATTCTCACCAATGAAAGGGCGTCTATGCCTAGCAGTGGGTCCCAAACCTTTTCAGGGCCTTGTCCCCTTGGTTCCACAAACTCATCCCCAGTGCCCCCTGCCTCACCCTATAAAAAGCATTATTCAGAATAGCAATGTGCATGACCTACTGAAGATAACAATAGAATAAAATTCAAAGCAATAACAGTTAATTGCACATTTATTCAAAATCCAATTAAAATGATTTAGTTTAATTAATTCAACAAAATGGATGACCTTGATCCAGTGATTCTAGCTTTCCAAAGTCTGATCGTCTGCCTCTTAGTACCCCTTCCCCCAGGTATCCCACTGCCTGCCCCACCCCCAGGAGGTGGAACCACCTACTTTGGGAACCACAGGGCTAGAGGGGACTTCTACGCAACCAGATTGACTCCAGATTGACTCTGACTCAAGAATCCTGAATATTGTAATTTTGGGAGAGTTCAGGGGATCTTTTCTAAAAGACCCCCATGGAAATTTAATGCTGAGCTTAATCTGATTGACTGTGTCAGCCAGAGAGTGGGCCATTTCTTGCGCTTTTCTTGGCGGTCAAAGGAGAAGTGAGATAAGGCAAACGCAAAACTAGAGGAAGGGGAAATCTTTATACATTTCTGTCTCACATATCGTCAGATGTAGCCAGAATTGTTTGGAGAGCTTCTACAGGAGGCTCTTACAAGAAAGAAGTAGGAAATATGCACCTGGTGAAATTTTATAATTCAGGAAAGCAAGGTAAAATGTGGCAGGCCTGATGAGACCCACAGGACAGAGCACTTCCTTGCATTTGCTATAGTCACTGCGAGGGTTTGCTTGCTGGTGAAGGTCATTTTGACAGCTCTAAAGTTGAGAAATGTGCATTTAAAATCTACCGGAGTTTACTTGAAGACGGTCTGGGCTTTAATATGTGCATGATGAGTGCATTAGTAATCTCTTTTGATTGATGTCCGGAGAGGGTGGTAGTGTTAGTTTATTGCAGTAAAAGGAAGGAAGAGTCCTGTAGCCCTTCAAGCCTCACAGATCCATGATGGCCTCGGCTTATATGGACTGGACTCATTAGACACAGCTGCTGAAGTGGACTCTTCTCTATGGAAGTTCTGCTTGGCTCCTCCCTCTTTTCCACTACTCCATTACAGTATGCTGCTGCGTATGGAAATGAACAGTCAGCGGTGCTGTGATTTGCAGGTTAGTTGAGATGGAGCGTGAGAGCGTAAAGCAAGTCAACCGTGATCCATGACTAAATTAGCCCTTTGGCTTAAGTGTCTTTCAAATTGGAATGTTAAAATGATCTTAGTAAGCATTATTGGCAAAATGCTGCTTGTCCAAATCAGAAGCACATCATGAAAGTGAGACAGACCCATCTCGTTTTAAGAATGCATTCCTTAGTATGGCTTTTGTGATCAGGTCCACCACGCTGATTCATGCAGTCTTAGAGATTTGTACAGGAAAAGGTCACACTTTGCAGGCAGGCTATGAGACCGATTTATGCAGGGAATGTTTCACACCAACACCAAGCTGTTTTAAAAGGAAATAATGTCCCTATCTGCATTGACTCTTCCCCACATATCAATTAAAGCAGACTGCTGGGTTTGGGTTCCATAGACTTCAGAATTTCTAAATGGAGAATTTTGGTTCATCCTGAATCCTTCCCCATAGCTGACAACAGGATTGCCAGTGTCTAAGCTGCATTCATGGAAACAATATTCCAGAACACGATTCAAAGGAAACTGAAGGATCTCCGCAAGTGCCATTGTGTCTACATTTCCAGAATCTCAGTTTATAAGATGCTGGTTATGAAAACAGAAAGGAAAAGCATGCCACTCTCAAAAAAGTATGGTTGTTATTGAAAAGCGCGAGAGCTACGTGGACATCGGACATCTTTTGCTTTCATACAAAATCTGAAAACTTGCAAAAGCCCCACATATTTTTAGTTGGTTGAAGGCTGCAACCCTGCCCATTTATTTGGGAGTAAGCTCTGTCAAATCCGATAGAATTTGCTTCTCATCTCACTGATTCTTTAGAGTTTTGGGGAAATCTTCTAGGTAGGAGGAAATATTTTTATTGCATCAATTTTTGGGGTGAGAACCTGAGTATCTAGGAGGAAGCAGAGTTTCCCTTTGAATGTCCTACTCATCCAGCCCTCCAGATGTTGGTGGCTGCCACTTCCATAAGCTTCAATCAGCACAGTGAACGATCAGGGATTGAGTTGTCCAACAACATCTGGAGTGCACTATGCGGCACATCTGATGACCAAGTTACCCATGTAAATACCAACGGCGTATAGCTCATGTGCCACTAATATATTGTATTAAATATATTTATATAGAAAATGAGCATAGCAATTAATGAAAGTTTTTGTTATCAAAAGCAGTATACAAACAACATATACAAGTCCCATGAAAGTTCTCTGACACAATATCCATTGAAATCAGTGGGAGCTGAGTGGGACCACAGTAGTGTGTTTGCACAACAGCTCCCATTGATTTCAACGGGGGTCATGCAGAGGAAATGCCAAGCAGATTACCTCTGTTGTGCTTACTTCTAGGAACAGAGGAAGCTGTTGGTCCATCTTGCTCAATATTGTGAACAAGCCAAAGTTTCAGGCAGGGAATATTCCCAGCCCTTCCCAAGAGATCCTGGGGAATAAACCTAGATCCTTCTGCATGTGACAAAGATGAGCTGACACTAAAAAACCACTGAGCTACCAAAGAAGGCAACCACGACTATCTCCAAAGGGGCATTTTAAGTAAGTCTTGGGCACTGGGAGGAGATTCTCAATTTAGATCTCAAAATTAGTAGTCACCTTTTCAAAAAGCACCCCTGATAGATATTTAAAAACCAAGTGTGCCATGCACTTGAAAATCTAGCAAATGGTTCAAATGACTTGCATTCCATTTGTCAAACAGCTGGGCAGATAAGGTGTGTGGTCCACCAAGCAGCAGGTCAGCCAGCTTGACACTTGCTTAGCTGGGTCACTTTGCTAATAAATCATCCACCGTGCTTCCCCTCTGGATCCTAACTGCAACACCTAACAGGCTTGTTTAAGAGACCTTACCTTCATTTTTGAAGCTTCTGATGATGTTGGCTGACGGCATGGAGGTCTTATCAGTGGCAAACCTGTTAAAGAGCTCTAGCATGTATTCCGGAGGGTCCACCTTGGCCGCCGTCTCTTGCAGGGGGATGTCGGAGATGTTGAGCGCCTTCAGCAACTCGTTCTGCAAAGTCTGAAGTAAGGCATCCTGTTCGTCAAAGAACGGCCTGTCTTCCTCCAGGAGAGGCATGTCTAGGCTCATGATGGGACTACCGTTTGCAAGGTGCACCAGAATGGAGACGGCTGCCCACAGCTGAAAGCCTGCCGGTTCCATGGCCTCGTTCTAGCTGGCCACAGGACTCGACAAAAGCGTTGCTCTGGTGCCGCCTATTTTATCCCCCTGCAAATGGGTATCGACGTCTTGTGTCACTGACGGTTGACAAGTTTGGAAGTTGAAACTTGTGATCCAACGCTCTCTCTCTTTCTCTCCCTGGCTCTTGTTTCCACACCCCCCCCCCATCCAGGTCCCAGTAATTGGATAGAGCTGGCGGTGCCTCCTATAGAAGCCCTTCACTCTCTTATCTCCTCCAGTGGAAGCTTGTTCACCAGATTTCGGTTGCTATCTCACAATCCTCCTTCCTCTTAATGAGCATTTTGTAAACATTCCACATTGGGATGCTATGAAATAGTGCAATTCCCCCTTGCTTTTTTTCTGCATGGGACCTGACTCCCCCCTCCGCCCCTTCCCGCTGCTAACGTCTTTGGACCCAGCTGACCATTTTGAAACAAAGTCTCTTTGCTTTGTTGCTATTTCAGCTAAACATGCGCATGGCATAGGAGTATCCATGGTCCATGCTATAACCAAGTTTCTGCCAGTCCAGTCAGTAGACCTCTGAAAAGCGGCAAGAAAACGTTTGCTCCAAGGGGAGACCGAAAAACGCTCAGGAGTTGGAAGTAAAAGCTTAGGGCAAATGATGGTTTGGAAGACTGTTTCAATGCGCAAGGAGCATATGGACATGAGAAGAGCCCGCTGGATCAGATATCTGAAGATGGCTATCATATCTCCTCTCAGTCTCCTCTTCTCCAAGCTACACATCCCCAGATCCCTCAACCATTCTTCATATGGCTTGGTTTCCAGGCCCTTGATCATCTTGGTCACCCTCCTATGCACACCTTCCAGCTTGTAAATGTCCTTCTTAAACCAGAGTGCCGAACGTAATGGCAACATCATATTGATTGTCTAGCAATTCTGCACCAACTCCATATTGCATGTGATTGGTGCAAAGATGAAATTATTCCTCCCTTGGGGGAAGCTTGTTGTGTCACTGCATGAGTCCCTTCACTGAGCTCACCTTCCAGTCAGGAGGCACATCCAGCAAAGTAACTCTCAAAGCTCTTGAGATGGCTAGAAATAATAAATATTAAGTGCATTGTATTAATTTACAAAGCTCTGAACAACTGAAGTCCAAGCTATCTCAGGGATCACCTGAACCCTTCTATCTCAGCTCAGTTACTGAGATCATTTGCAGGAACATCGTTGGTCATTTCCCAGGATGGCAAGGCTCATTTGACAACAACAAGAAACCGAGCCTTCAATGTCATCGGCCTGGTCCTGTGGAACGCTCTGCCACTAGAGATTCAGCAGGCGCCTTCTTTTTAACTTTTAAATGCTTGCTGGGTTTTTTTTTATTTATTTTTGTTTTTTGTATCCCACCAGGCCTATGCAGGCAATTAAGAAGATATCTTTCCACAATGGTTAGTTGATGTTTGATTTCAATCATTTAATAGGGTTTTTACGGTATGGTTTTATGTATTTTTGTTGCAAGCCACCTTGATAAATAAATAAATCTCATGCCTTTAATTTTTTTTGGGGGGGGGGGAACCTGTGCTTCTTCTTCCAAAATGTGGGGAATTCTGACCTTTCTGCATCTACTGGCAGGATGCAAGAGTCCATATTCATGCATTTCTCTGGTGGCCATGATAACTCCCGTATATGGGCTGTGTCAGATGCTGGACCCATCATTGCTTAGCTCCTTGAACTAGAAATGGCACGGAGCTCCCCAAAATATGTGCATGAGATGCAGGAAGTTCTCCCCGTTCCTCTTCCACAGGAGAGGGATAATGGATGAGGTAACTGTTGGGCATGAGAGGGGAGATAAAGAAGTATGATTTCGAAAATGTGATGAGCAAGTGATGGAATAATTACATTTCCCCTTCTGTGTTTCTCAAGAGTGGCTTCCTCTCCATTGCACCTCGGGGCTGCTCTCTCATCTCCTTTCCACAAACAGGCCATTCCCAAATTCTTGATCTTCCTTGAGGTGGGGATGTGGTTGTCACTGTGGACGGCGGGCTCCCTCACAGGAAAGTATGCTAAAGAGATGGAGTTCTGTGTGGTGTAGTGGTTCTGGTACTGGCCAAGGACCTGCGAGACCACGGTTTGAGTCCACAAGTGCCCATGAAACTTGTGGGGTGACCTTGGGCCAGTCACTGCCTCTTGGCCTGAACTACCTTACCGTTTACGCACGGAGTGCGTGAGAGAACCAGGTAGAGACAAAGATAGCCGTGGAAGAGAATTAGCAAGAAATGAATCCACATCTTTATCCTACCATAAGAAGGGCCTGCTGGGTCAGGCCAATGGCCCATCAGTCCACCATCCTCTTCTCACAGCGGCCAACCAGATGCTCCAATAGGAAGCCTGCAAGTATTTCCCCCCTCCCGTGGTCTCCAGGAAGTGGTATTCAACAAAGTTGCCACCTCCAGCTGTGGAAGCAGAACATAGCCATCACGGCTAGTAGCCATCAATAGCTTTATCATCCATGAATGCATCAAATCCTCTGATTTCACTTTGGGTGTAACTCTGTCACTGTGTTGAATGCCCTGTGGAATGAACTGCTTAATCGTTGGGTGTAACTCTGTCACTGTGTTGAATGCCCTGTGGAATGAACTGCTTAATCGCCCACCACTGAACTCATGTAAGGCTCCAGTGGAGCTTCAGTTCCCTTTGAGATTATCGCAAGATCCTCAAGTCAATGGAAGGCTCTCTAACAAAGAGGCTCTTGCCTCCAGAAGGGGGAAAGTTCTCGCTGGACATTTTTTGAATTCTCTCCCTTGTCAACCCCTTATTTCGTTGCAAGTTTGGTATTCGTTTGGGTGTCAGATAAGCTGAAAAGAGTGTCTTCCATCATGACATTGACAAAAGCAAGACGACTGCCCAAAATCTTTCCGCAAATTTCCAATGTTGCCTGCCTCGCTCTGCTGTGCTGCTATTTCGAGACCTGCATTCTTATCCTTAATGAGAATTCCATTGGGAAACTCTGAACCCTCGAGAGTCTAAATTCCCAGGAGCAATTTCTGAATGTGTTTGTAGAAAAGCATGTGGGGTTCCCCCCCTCCCCACTGCTCAGCAGGGCTGGAGGCTCTGCTCCATGGAGTTTGCTTTTCTCTCGCTGGATGCTCGCAGCTCAAAAAGGGCAGGTTTCTTTTCAGCTTTGAAACGAACTCCCTCCGGTTATCAGTGGCAACAACATTTAAGGAGCAGGGCGCTGTCTGCTAGAAAAAAATGGAATCTTTGCTTTAAGTTAAACCAGTGGTTCCCAAAGTGGACGGTACCACCCCCTGGGAGATGGTGGGGTGATCTAGGCGAGGAGGTGGCATGGAAGAGTTGGAAGTGGGCCCTCCCAACTTATTTTCCATAGAGCAGGCTACAGCCTGGAGCGAAACACCTTCCTTCCTTCATATGCAGAGGTGTACATTGGCTCCCTTGTGCCCTTGGCAAGGGGCAATATTGCCACTCACCATCTTTCAGCCTTGCCCCAGGGAACATGTGGATACCCTGCTGGTATTTAAAGTTTTGCAACCCTTAACACTTGCAAAGCTATTCCCTTGCAAAGCTATTCCCTTCAGTCACGTTTGTTTGTAGATACAATGCTGAGTTGTCACAAGACACAAGATAGCCAATTATTGGCAATAGCTATTGATTTTCTTACATAAACAAGTTATTGTACATCTGTGATAGGTGAAGGTTTGTGCATGTGGTGTATAAATATTTCAAGCATATATTTATTTCACCCTTTCATTAGTAAGAGGGCACAAAAATATTTTTCATGCAATATCCTTTGCTGAATTTTATTGTGTTATTTTCTTCCTTGGTGGGCTGTGGAAATTGCGATTCTGAATAATGTGTTTTATAGGGTAGGGGGCATTGGGCATGAGTTTATGACACCCCCCAAAAGTTTGGGAACTACTGGGTTAAACATTGTTACAAGCAAAGGTGGAATCAGACTAGATTAATTTCACAAAGCATGGACATTATTTTTATTTGTCTATAAGTGAGCAACCACAGCACAGTTTTCACATGGTGCATCCCTGGGACTCACCTGTTTGCACCAAATCCCAAGGAGGCTCAGAGTTCTTAACTGAATTTATATCCCACCTTTCCTCCAAGGAGCTTCAGGTGGCCCACTCCCTCCCTCCTCCATGTTTTATCCTCACAACAGCCCTGTGAGGTACACTAAGCTGTGAGATGGTCACTCAGTGGACCCCCAGTCAGTCCAATGAGCAATGAGAGGTTTCAGGGCTCCCAGAACATACTGTGATTTTCAGCCAAAGGAGGTTTCTATGGCACCACTTTGGCCCAAGTTTGCACAACAAAGCAGATACTTAGCAGACCTAACCGATTTACTTAACAAAGTAACTGGCCTGGCTGTTTATTTAGCAATGCTCCTCTATCCTGCAGAGTCTGATCTGATGGCTATAATATCATCCACAGGGCTGGAAGGGATGCAAGAGAACATAAAACCCAACCCCAATCTGATAACAATATGTTCCTTTCTAAAGGTGCAGAGCAGGGCAACCGGAGTGATTGCGGGGCTGGAGCAACTCCCCTACAAGGAAAGGTCATGGCTTCTGGAGCTATTTTGTCTAAGGGAGAAAGGGAAGGAGAAGAATGGAAGTGTATACAAGCTTTTCTCTCTTTCCAGACCCTCCAAGTGTCCCTGTTTTCCAGGGACGCCCCTGATTTAGAGAAGCCGTCCTGGTTTCTGATTTGACGCTGGAATGTCCCCCTTTTTCTTAGGGTGTCCCTATTTTCATTGGAGAAATGTTGGAGGGTATGGCGTTATCTGACACATCTGAAGGCAATCCTGTATAGGGAAGTTTTTTAAAAAAATGTTTAATTATGTTTTTATATATGTTGGAAGCTGCCCAGAGTGGCTGGGGCAACCCAATAAGATGTGTGTGGGGGGGGTTATAAATTAGGGTTACCAGATGTCCCCGGTTCCCGGGAACAGTCCCCAGATTTGCAAATCTGTCCCCGGACAAATTCTGTCCCAGGAATGTCCCCAGATTTGCAAATCTGTCCCCGGACAAATTCCGTCCCCGGAATGTCCCCAGATTTGCAAATCTGTCCCCAGACAAATTCTGTCCCCGGAATGTCCCCAGATTTGCAAATCTGTCCCCGGACAAATTCTGTCCCCGGAATATCTCCAGATTTGCAAATCTGTCCCCGGGAAATGCGCAACACATCATATGGGGACTTGTGGCGAGGAAAAATGGCGGGCGCCATGACAGCGAGCAGCTCCTGAAGCCAGCCAGAGCCAACTGTGCTACCAGGCTGGCTCCGGGCTGCTGACTGCCTCTGCCGCTGCCACTGCCGAAGAGGAACCAGGGATGTCCGGCGGTACAGATCTTCTGGCCCCTTCCCCCTTTGTTTCGACTGATCGGGGGAGGCTTGGAAGTTGCAGCTGGCCGGCCGTTGCCCAGTTTTTTAAAAAGCTCTGCGCATTTATGTTTCACAGGGTGCGAAAGAAGGGCTTTGCACCTTTATACAATAGGCATGTGTGCTTGGGCCCAGGGTCTTTTTTGCCTCACCACCCCCACTACTGACTCCCTGTTGCTACTCAGCTTCCCGCCCCCAAAAAGTGTCCCCAGATTCATTGAAAAAAACCTTGGTAACCATATTATAATAAAATTATCATTATGGAATGGGACGTCCCTATTTTCATCTGAGATTTGTTGGGGGGGTATGTCTCTCTCTTCATAATACTGAGGGCCATCCAATGAAACTGAATGCTGGAAGATTCAGAATAGACAAAAGGAAGGACTTCTTCACATAACTCATAGTTAAGCTCTGTCTCTCTCTCTCTCACACACACACACACACACGATGTCATGGCCCCCACCAACCTGGGTGGCTCAAATTCTAAGTGTGTGCCCCTTCCACACTGGTAACGGTATCCTTTGGGACCTGAAAAATAATGAAGGTAAGAATGCCCTCAGCTGTTCGCCACAGGAGAGCCCGTATTATAATCTGGTTCATGTAGCATGAGAAGAGAAGACTCCCTAGAAAAGACCCTGATGTTGGGAAAGATGGAGGGCACAAGGAGAAGGGGACGACAGAGGATGAGATGGTTGGACAGTGTTCTCGAAGCGACTGGCATGAGTTTGGCCAAACTGCGGGAGGCAGTGGAAGATAGGGGTGCCTGGCGTGCTCTGGTCCATGGGATCACAAAGAGTCGGACACGACTGAACGACTGAACAACAACAGCATGAGGGAGAATTCTGGTCCTCTTTCTCAGTCTGCAGAGTGCCAGAGATGCTCCTCAATAGGGTACGGAGCCTTGGAGCGACACGGCAAGCAGCAAGACGCTTTCCGAGTGTCTCTGAGACTCTGCACAGAGCGGGTGAGTGTGCAGAGAGGCCTTTTTCTCAAGCCCGCTTGGCAGAGTCAAGTGCGCTTTGAGGTGTGGATGGCAGCTTATCTTAGTGAGTACATGGAACAACCTTCCCCCCTCTGCCCAGCAGCAGCCTCTGGTGCTCAAGGTCTGGGCTTATCTCCCATTGGTGGCAGAGAGCCCTGGAGTGGCTCTCCAAGTAGTGCCCCCGGGGACATCACGCTAATGTGTTTGTGTCAAACACCTCCAAACATTCCCAGGGCAAACCTGACAGTCAGTGATGTTTCCGTTGGAGAAAATTGTACTTGCAGCTCCGGGGGGATATATTGATGTGAGTTGCGGTGGTTGTTTTTTAAATCTACCACCATCAGTATTAGTCTATGGAGATCAACTAATATCTATATTTAGCTGTGATTCCTGCATTTGCTGGGGTTGGACTGGATGACCCTTGGTGTCCCCTTCCAGATCTACAGTTCTATAAGTCACCTCTGTTTGCAGTAAGTTTGCTTAGGGTTAAGGTAAAGGTAAAGGGACCCCTGACCATTAGGTCCAGTCGCGGACAACTCTGGGGTTGCGCGCTCATCTCGCTTTACTGGCCAAGGGAGCCGGCGTTTGTCCGCAGACAGCTTCTGGGTCATGTGGCCAGCATGACTAAGCCGCTTCTGGCGAACCAGAGCAGCGCATGGAAACGCCGTTTACCTTCCCCTCCGGAGTGGTACCTATTTATCTACTTGCACTTTGACATGCTTTCGAAATGCTAGGTTGGCAGGAGCTGGGACCAAGCAATGGGAACTCACCCCGTCGCAGGGATTCGAACTGCCGATCTTCTGATCGGCAAGCCCTAGGCTCTGTGGTTTAACCCACAGCACCACCCCTAGTGATAAAAGAGCTTTTAGGCTCCCTTGCCTCGCTTGCTGGGCATCCCCACTTGGCATGTGGGCTCTGGGAATCCTGCGGGTTCTCCCTCTACCCACTTCACCCACTAGCTAAGGGGAAGCTCCAAAGGTTTGGGTGGACCATGGACGTGATTTCCATGTATGCATTGAATCCTTGGAACCAAGTCACCCTCTCCACGTAAGATGTGCTCATTCTGCATGCCAAGACTGAGTGGGCTTCGCTTCGTAACCTGAACAATGAAAGAAGCAAGTGGCAAGGAGAACTGATTCTGTTTCCATTTGGTGAACTCCAAATGACTGTAGTAATGTATGGAAGCGAGAGCTGGACCATAAAGAAGGCTGATCGCCGAAGAATTGATGCTTTTGAATTATGGTGCTGGAGGAGACTCTTGAGAGTCCCATGGACTGCAAGAAGATCAAACCTATCCATTCTGAAGGAAATCAGCCCTGAGTGCTCACTGGAAGGACAGATCCTGAAGCTGAGGCTCCAAGTACTTTGGCCACCTCATGAGAAGAGAAGACTCCCTGGAAAAGACCCTGATGTTGGGAAAGATGGAGGGCACAAGGAGAAGGGGACGACAGAGGATGAGATGGTTGGACAGTGTTCTCGAAGCTACTGGCATGAGTTTGGCCAAACTGCGGGAGGCAGTGGAGGATAGGGGTGCCTGGCGTGCTCTGGTCCATGGGGTCACGAAGAGTCGGACACGACTGAACGACTGAACAACAACAACAAATGACTGTAACAACTTCTTTAAAAACCCCAAAACAACTCACCACAGGCAGGGGCTGCTATGAAACTAATGAAGCTTATACTTCAGGGCACCTAATCCCAGAGGGGCCCCGGAAGTGACTTCAGTCCAAATTCCCTAAAAAAAATTGGGTCTAGTAGATGCAATTTGAGTCGCACGACTCGAAAACGATAAGACATAGGGAATTTGTATTCACACCTGTGACTTTGACATGTGAGATAATCCAGTACAGCAATTTTAATCAAAATCTGAGGTAGTTAATTAAAAATAAAATAAAATAAAATTGTGGTGATCTGTCCTGGAGCAATCCCACTGATAGCGGTGGTTACCCAGACCTCGTTGCTAGTTGTGAAGCGGCCCCCGTAACAGTTCAAGCTTCAGGGCCCCAAAAATGTAGATCTGCCACTGACCACAGGCCTGAACTGCAGTAGGGAAAACTTGGATTGGAAATGTCCCGAGTGCTGTCCTGGAACCCTGCTTGCCTCCCAGCCTCTCCTGCTGCCCTCAGGTGTAGTGGTGGAGGAGGAGGAGAAGGAGGCTGCCCCACTGGCTGCTCTGAAGGGAGATTTGGTTGTGAAATATACTCGGAGTCCAGTGTGAATTTCATGCTCTTTATTCAGCTCATAGTAGTGAGGAATGCAGTTTCCCCAAAACGTCTGCTTTATGTACACTATTTCAGTGTTTTTCAACCTTTTTTGGGCAAAGGCACACTTGTTTCATGAAAAAAATCACGAGGCACACCACCATTAGAAAATGTTAAAAAAAATTAACTCTGTGCCTATATTGACTATATATAAAGTAATTTTCCCACGGCACACCAGGCAACATCTCGCGGCACACTAGTGTGCCGCGGAACAGTGGTTGAAAAACACTGCACTATTTACACAATGGGCCCCACGTGATTGGCTAATTCCGGGATACTCCTGTATGCCAATCGGAGTGCGGATTCACTTCCACCTGGAGCTGGATTGGGTGGCTCCTGCGGACCAATCAGACTGCTGCAATCTCAATCCTATTGTTCTGGGACCAGTCAGACTGCTGCAATCTCAATCCTATTGTTCTAGGACCAATCAGACTGCTGCAGTTTGGATCCTATTCAACTCAGTACATAACAGGTTGCCAGTCCAGTCAGAAAGGGGAGAAGGTGAGGCACCATCTTCCAGCTTCCAGCGGCAAAAAGTGTCTTGGCCAAGAAAGACCTGGGAAGTCCCGAAAGGAATGTGCTTTCTGACTGTTGTAATCCCTTGCCCCCTGGTGGTCATTTAGCTTGGCCACGGCCACAGTTCACTCTGATTATTATGTGATTCTTGCATCAACGTTTCTGTGGGAATGTTGAGGGATGTGGGAGAGGATATATTGTTTTAGATATCCTATCCCAACTTGCGTTTACAAGCTCGATAATATCAGCAGAGCTAACATTCCCTTTTTACTTCATATGCGCAGCAGATAGTTTGCATAGACTCGCTAGAGTCATTAAAAATATTGTCCTGGTGTCTTCCCCTTTTTATCCCTCTTTCAATAAGACACTTCACAGTGTTTGGTAAAGTGTATAACGTTTACTTACAAGTAATCATCTAGTCACACAAGGATCCTAGAGGCAGGCTTAAAAGTTACTAAATAATATACATATGGTGACTTTCTCCTTTTGAGAGAAAGTCCCTCTTTTTACTTTTGGCCTAGTGCCAACGGTGCATTTTAATAATGCTGCTTTTAAACTGTCTTAGAGATCAACACGACAACTGACCAGCGACATGGAGACTCGGCATATACTACAGTTGACAGTTCCCAACTGTAGAGTTCACTCCCAACTGTGGAGTTCCATATAAGGAAGTTGGGTTTGACTGCCCCTGTCCTTTTACATCCCACAGTTTCGGCCATATCCAGGAGGAATATCCTCTCAACTAAAAAGCACTGCTGAATGCCCCATATTTCCCATATCATTTATTTCCCTCTCGAAATATTTATTTATTTATTTATTTATTTCATTTTTCATCTTTTTTAATTTAAGAAACTTTATTGAAATTTTAAATTAAAATATACAAATCCATTAAACAAGTTAAGAAAATCATACATACTAATCAAAACAAGCAAATCTTACTCCCATAACCCCTCCCCCCTCTGACTCCCCTCCAGCAACATTTCTTCTTCTGTCATAAATCCTTTTCTCAATATGCATTCTGTATTATCATTCTTTATAATACATTTTCTTATCCTCTTAATCTCTTTATTTTCCCTTTATTAATCTCCATATCTCTTAATCTAGACATGCAAGCACATCGTCCCTTGAGTAATGTTTGGCCATATATTCCTCATAACATATCCATTCATTTTTTAAATTTTGCTTTGATGTATTCCTTATTACCGCTGTTAATTTTGCCATTAATAGATACTCATTCAATTTACAGATCCATTCCTCTTTCGATGGTGCCTTTTCATCCTTCCACTTAGCTGCTATAACTACCCTGGCTGCTGTACTAGCATATAAAAATACTTTTTCCTTCCCTTTTGGTATGTCTTCATCTATTAAACCTAACAAATATGCCTCAGGCTTTTTCATTATTGACTTTTTCATCATTTTTTTCATTTCCTCATGAACTGATAGCCAGAAATATTTATATATAACTATGTAATAAACACAAATCAAAGCAGTTTACAGCAATTAAAATATGAAACTGTAGAACAAAAGCAACCAAAAATTAAAAAGAGACATCAATTACCGTAATTGTTGTGGAAGGGTTGGATAAGAGTCAGAGTGATGAAGTGCTTAAAGTATTGAACCAGGACCTGGGAGACCAGGGTTCAAATAGCCACCTGCCCCTTCCGGCGGCGACGCCATCGCGGAGCGGTCGTGGGTTGCCTCGGCTGCGAGGCGACCCAGTCCGTCCCGGGGGTTGGAGCCCCGCTACCGCAAAGCGGGGCTCCGGTGGGGTGCGGGAAGAGCGTCCCGCACCCCGGGCTCCCCGGCTGTGCCCACTATGGCTCTGAACCCTTCCCTCGCTCCCCCTGTAAAGGGGGAGTGGGGGTGAAGGGACAACGGAGCCGGGCTATAGGGGACATGCCCCAACCGGGACGCGGAGCGGCGGTCACCCCCGCGACGAGCGTCAATGTTCTACCTGTCAAGCGTGGATTTAAAGAAACCCGGTGGCCGTGAGTAGTTGAATGGACTTGTTTTTGCACTTTTTTTAACGACCCGGGTGACATTGGGAAAGGAAGTCTGCCTCCCTCCCTTCGGGGGATAGAAAGTAACCAGTTGGAGAGACTGCTGTTACAGGATGGCTACAAAGTATCTGAATTTTGACAAGTGAGACTTCTTTGATCTCCCTCTGGGGAACAAATCCGTGGATAATATCTCTTTTTAAAATTTGTGGTTCTTGCACCCTGGATACAGGGAAAATGGCTGCGAAAGATCGTGATTGAGTGGAAAGTTACTGGCTTTAAGATGGAGAAGCATGAAAATCGAAACTGTAATTTGACACCTATGCCCGCTTCTGCCATGCTGGGTTTTGTTTTCGATCTGGTGATGAACTGTGAGATGAGTGATGATCAAAGGATTATTATACTGAGACTGGAACTGCTCAACCGAAAACTGGAGATACTGAACCGGGACATGTCAGAGAAGATATATCCCACAGAGGAGACTTTACAAGAAATGGCTATATTGGAAGGGAGCCTTGGCATGGAACTGAAGGGGATGATTGAAGAACAGGATGGAATGGTCTGGCGACTCCGGAAAAACGAAACGTCCTTTGGGGGTGGCAGCCCCAGGACGAAGAGAATTGTTATATCTAACTCTCGAGGTGAGAGCCCGGGAGCGTTGGTGAATAAATTTTGTCTACAAATAAAAGAGGAATGCTATGATGAACCGGAGAAGCTGGAAGAAGAGGATTTGTGTACCCTGAAGCTCTATGCAAGGACTGTTTTGGTTTCTGTCTGGATCTGTGGACTTGTAAGGAAAAATGACACTTCGAGGAGCGGCTCTGGAGCAAGACGACCAAAGAAAATGGACAGAAGGGGGATAGGGTGAACTGTATTAACGGTAAAAAGAAAGAATGATAAACTATGGTAACCTGAAACCGGCGTGTCAAGATCTTAAGTTTTTGGACTATGAAAAGAGATATTTAAATTTTTGTTATTAACAGCAGTTATAGAGAAAGAGGATATTTGTTGTGATTTATATTAAGAATAATGTGTTAAGAGATAGATTTTAGTGTGGAATTAATATGAAGTTAGAATATGATTAAATCTTTGTTAAGTTAGTTTCGTTAAATTTTTGCATGTTATAAAACAAGATAAGTTGTTAATTCTTTATATGATGTTATTAAAGTAATATTTGGTATTAGAAACGAAGGTGAAAGGCAGGGGAAGTCTGTACCAAGATTCGACCAAGATTTTTTTTTTTGTTGTTGACATAAGAAGAAGAATTATTGGTGTATATGTATTTGTCTATTTTCAGTTAGGTGTTGGGTTAATGTGGGTGTTTTATTTGTTTGTTGTAAAAATTAATAAAATCTTATAAAAACAAAAACAAATAGCCACCTGCCCACAAAGCTCATTGGGTGACCCCTTAGGGCAGTGTTTTTCAACCTTTTTTGGGCAAAGGCACACTTGTTTCATGAAAAAAATCACGAGGCACACCACCATTAGAAAATGTTAAAAAAATTAACTCTGTGCCTATATTGACTATATATAAAGTAATTCTCTTGAATTTTTCAATTTTTCCCACGGCACACCAGGCAACATCTCGCGGCACACTAGTGTGCCACAGAACAGTGGTTGAAAAACACTGCCTTAGGGCCAGTCACTCAGCCTAACCCACTGAGGGTTGCCATCTTGGGGAACAACATTCCTGCAGATTATATCAGTGATCAAAGATGGGATATAAGCCTCAGGGCTGTCTTAAGCATATGCGGTGCCAGGGTGCAAAGATCTGCCCAGCGCGCCCCCCCCCAGGTTGCCCAGTCCCAGGCGCACAGAAGGGCGGAGCTGGCTGGCCACCTCAGCGTCTCACTGGCTCGTTTGCCCCCGAACTCGTGGCGCAGAGCCACTCACAGCAGAAGAGCCCGCTGCGGCACTCCGACAGATGGGCGGGCTCTTCCCCGGACTCAAATCTTGGGCCCCGGACTCTCAGCCTGGTGCCCCTGAGATCCCGGCACCTGGGTGCCCCGCACCCAGGACCGGTGCTAGGGTTTCTGGTGCCCTAGGCAGACCACCTTCTGGCGCCCCCCGCCCCCCGCCAAAGCCTGCTTTAGTGGGAGGTGGGGGGTGGTGGAGAGGCAAGCAGCAGTTTCTCCTGAAGCGGAGAAGCTGCTGCTAGCCCGTCCCCCCCCCTGCCCAAGCCTGGCCAGCGCCCCCTCCATTTTGGCGCCCTAGGCAATTGCCTAGTTCGCCTTAATGGACGCGTCGGCCCTGCCCGCACCCCTAGCGCCTATGGGTAAGACGGCACTGATAAGCCTTCAGGTTATCCCTTAGGTATCTGAGACCTATGTTGTTGAGGGCTTTGCAAATTAATACAAGAAGCTGGAACCTGGCTCAGTAGTGAGTGGGCAGCCGATGCAGTTCTTTAACAAGGGAGTCCCATGTTCTCCACCAGAAGCCCCCGTCAGCCATCTGGCGACTGCATTCTGCACCAACTGGAGCTGCTGAACCGGTGCCAAGGACCGCCCCACACCGAGTGCGTTGCAGTAATCCAGCCAATGCATGGGCTGCAGTGGCCAGGCTATCACTGTCCAGGAATGGCTGCAGAAAACCAGATGGAGATGGCAGAAGGCACTCCAAGGCACAGTGGACACTTGGGTATTGCTGATCTGTCACCTGAAGGCACCTTTGTAGCTTCCAGAGAGGGGGCTGTGTTAGGTGTGTGAGGTGACAGAAACTAAAGAGGGAAATCCTGGTATTTGTGGCTGTAGGAGAATTTATTTAAGAACAGTTTTCTTCAGGGCTCAACTGGAACCGTGATTTTGTTTCTGTCCCCTGCAGGGGTTAGACTGTCTTGTCACTAGGGACAGGGGCGTCGCAGGGGGGGCGGAGGGGGCGGGGGGCCCCGGGCAGCGCCCCTGCTGGGGGTGACACATCGGGGGCGGCCCCGCCCACTGGGCTTTTTTTTTTTTTTTTAAAAAATTCTTTTTAGGCTATTTTCGGCACTGCCGGGGTGGAGCCGCAGGGGCCGCCAGCGAGTCGGGGTGTCACCCCCCTCGCTGGCCGCCCCTGCGGCTCTGCCCCGGCAGCGCCGAAAATAGCCCCCGCCCTCCAGCGGCTTTTCGCGCCGCTGGCTGGCTTGCGGAGCCGGGGCAAGGAGAGGGGCGGGCCAGCGAAGAGGGGTGACACCCCTCTTCGCTGACCCGCCCCTCTCCCTGCCCCACTTGCGCTCCCCCGAGGGGGCCCGGGCGGCGGCTTCGAGAGTCCCGAAGCCGCAGCCTGGCACCCCTTTGTGCTACAGCAGCGGCTTCGGGACTCTTTGCAGCCCGCAGAGGCTCCCAAAGCCCCCGCCCGGCATCCCCCGGGGGCGGGGCGTCGCAGCGTGTTCGTGCGTCATGACGTCATGACGCACGCACGCGCCGCGATGCCCCCGCCCCCAGGTGTGCCTCTTGGCTTCCCTGGGCAGCCAAGGGGCTAGGAACGCCCCTGACTAGGGATGAGTGAAGCTGTCAATCAACGGTGCTTTTTCTCAACTTCTCATATTTCTACACTTAAGTCCAGTCCCCCACATTTCCACGTGAGTTTGCAAATTTATTATTAAAAAAAAAAATCCTCATGGAAACTCGCAAGCGGTTTATCGCCAATTTATCCCACCATGCACATTTCTGCATGCAGTTTTGCCGAATGTGCATAATTTTGTACACTTCCATCATGCTACAACCTCTGACTCTTCTCTAAACTAAATGCTCCCGAATACTGCAGCTTTTCCTCATCAAAAAGCAACAACGGCCTCTGCAGCAGTAACAACATCTTCAGGAAAGTCGCTGGCAATCTTTCCCGGCTTTCTTTTCTGAGTTTCTTGCTTCACGGTTTGTTTACTCCCCACCTCTTCGATGAAACACACCTCAAATATTGAACTTTCAAATGTTTTCTGTTAGCTTTCAAGGCAGTGCCACATGCAGTTGATTCGGTCTGAGACTAAGTGTGCCCTCTTCATACAAAGAGCTCTGGTGGAAATCTACCTGGGACATTATCATTCCGCGCCAGTTTGGTTTGGCTGGAGACAGGTGGATAAAGTGTTCTTATGTATTCTGGCCGGCAGAACCAATGGTCCTTCTTTTGCATTCTTTCTCAGTTTACTCATTGCACTGACCAGAGAAGTATAGTTTGGTTTGTCTTCAAGTAAGGCTATTATCTCAAGTGCATAGTTAAAACTTAGGAACACCCCTCCCACAGGAGCCAATGATGGCCACAAACCTAGTTGGCTTTTAAAGAGGATTGGATGAATCCATGGAGGAGAGGCAGGGGCGTAGCAAGGGGGGCGTAGGGGGGCGGTCTGCCCCATGTTCCATAATGGAGGGGGTGACAAATTATCAAGGAACAATTACTGCCCTACTAGGGCGGTTCATAAAAAAAAACTTTTTAAAAAAATGCCTGCTCCAAAGGTCTTATCTTACTATACTAGGGATTATATAGCTATATATGAAATTTCATGCATATCGGTTAATATCTTGACCCTCCTCCACCAAAATAGCTGTTTACTTGGCTGTTTTCCTATGTCGTGAAGGCTGAAATTTCAGTTCAGTGGAGCACTTACTGTTCCCAACCCTAACCCTGTGGAAAGCCATCTAATTAGACTATGATTTGATTTTGAGATGTTTTTAGGAGGTGATTTAATTATTCATAGAATCACAGAGTTGGAAGAGACCACAGGGCCATCCAGTCCAACCCCCTGCCAAGCAGGAAACACCATCAAAGCATTCCTGACAGATGGCTGTCAAGCCTCCGCTTAAAGACCTCCAAAGAAGGAGACTCCACCACACTCCTTGGCAGCAAATTCCACTGCCGAACAGCTCTCACTGTCAGGAAGTTCTTCCTAATGTTTAGGTGGAATCTTCTTTCTTGTAGTTTGAATCCATTGCTCCGTGTCCGCTTCTCTGGAGCAGCAGAAAACAACCTTTCTCCCTCCTCTATATGACATCCTTTTATATATTTGAACATGGCTATCATATCACCCTTAATTATTGTTTGATTTTATACCAATGTTATGTATCTGATGTTAGCCACCCTGAGCCCGACTTCGGCCGGGGAGGGCGGGATATAAATAAAAGTTTATTATTATTATTATTACTTGTTATTATTCCTTTGTAAGAAAATATGAAATAACGTAAAACCATTTTTGCAGGGGGGGAATCAATGGGGGGGTGACAAGAAATTTTCCGCACTGGGTACCACCTGACCTTCCTACGCCTCTGAGGAGAGGGCTGCTGGTGGCTACTAGCCAAAATGGCTCTGTTCTGCCTCCACAGTTGGAGGCAGCAATGCTTCTCAATTATCAGTTGCTAGAAACCCCAGGAGGGGAGAGGACTGTTGGGGTCGGATCCTGCTTGTGCATCTGTTTGGCCACTGGCCTGACCCAGCAGACATTTCTGATGTTCTCGTGTTCTTAAGTGTCATGGCTAGTTGTTCTGGGTTCCTGGTGAAAAAAGGATTGCATTCATCAAAAATATCTGGTTACCTTTGGTAGAAGAAGAAGAAGTAGATTTTGGATTTGATATCCCGCTTTATCACTACCCGAAGGAGTCTCAAAGCAGCTAACGTTCTCCTTTCCCTTCCTCCCCACAACAAACACTCTGTGAGGTGAGTGGGGCTGAGAGACTTCAGAGAAGTCATGTGGAGGAGCGGAGATGCAAACCCGGTTCACCAGATTATGAGTGTACCACTCTTAACCACTACACCACACTGGCTCCACACCATTGGTCTGGTGTTATCACAGCAGTCTCCCCCAAGCAGTCATTTTGGGGTACTCTTAAGGGGAGACCGACTCTGACCCAGGGGATATGATCCACCTGCACAGCCTCTGCAAGGATATTGGTAACAAGGAGGAGGTGGGCAAGGGTATTGAAACCCCTGCCTGGTGGATTTCACCACCTCACTGTAAGGAAAGGGCCGTAGTTCAGTGGTAGAGCATCTGCCTTGCATGCAGACTGTCAGAGGCTCAACCCCTAGGATTTCCAGGTAAGGCTGGGAATTTGGTCTGAAACCCTGGAAAGCTGCTGCCTGTCAGTGTGGACAGTACTGAGCTAATTGGTCTGATTCAGCAAAGGATAGCTTTCTAAGTTCCTAAGTAATTTTACTTTATTTTATTTCTTTGTCTCAGGCATCAAAGTGCCTTTCATCAACTGTGCCAGTACAATTGCTGATTGTTGTCCATTCCTGCCTCTAGAGTGCCCATCTCCTGCCAAATCCTCTTGTTAGACTAAAGGGCAGGGCTAGGGAGATAAATGAAATGCAGCGGGGGAACGAGAGGAAATAAGGGAACAATGGCCATTGAAGTCATGACAACTCATACACTGATTTCATTGACTCCAAGACAATTGCTGTTTTGCTCTCTTAAATAAAGCCTGGAGAGATTTCCCGCACTAATCGCATTGAGGATATCTTATCATGAACCGGAAGGCAACTGGCAGTTGTAGTTTTTATAGGTCACTGAGAGATCACATTGCCCAACATCTCTGGAGTTGGAACAAGTCGCCCAACACCCCTTGACAAGGGACTGTCTCTCATAGGAATGGGTGGGCCCAAGGGCCCTACAACAGCCTCCCCCAATATGGTGCCCTCTAGGAATTAAAGAACCTTTTAATGAGGGTGAAAGAGGAGAGGCAAAATATGGTCTGAAGCTCAACATCAAAAAAACTAAGATCATGGCCACTGGTCCCATCACCTCCTGGCAAATAGAAGGGGAAGAAATGGAGGCAGTGAGAGATTTTACTTTCTTGGGCTCCATGATCACTGCAGATGGTGACAGCAGTCACGAAATTAAAAGACGCCTGCTTCTTGGGAGAAAAGCAATGACAAACCTAGACAGCATCTTAAAAAGCAGAGACATCACCTTGCCAACAAAGGTCCGTATAGTTAAAGCTATGGTTTTCCCAGTAGTAATGTATGGAAGTGAGAGCTGGACCATAAAGAAGACTGATTGCCAAAGAATTGATGCTTTTGAATTATGGTGCTGGAGGAGACTCTTGAGAGTCCCATGGACTGCAAGAAGATCAAACCTATCCATTCTTAAAGAAATCAGCCCTGAGTGCTCACTGGAAGGACAGATCCTGAAGTTGAGGCTCCAATACTTTGGCCACCTCATGAGAAGAGAAGACTCCCTGGAAAAGACCCTGATGTTGGGAAAGATGGAGGGCACAAGGAGAAGGGGACGACAGAGGATGAGATGGTTGGACAGTGTTCTCGAAGCTACTAACATGAGTTTGGCCAAACTGCGAGAGGCAGTGAAGGATAGGCGTGCCTGGCGTGCTCTGGTCCATGGGGTCACGAAGAGTCGGACACGACTGAACGACTGAACAACAACAAAAACAAAAAGGTTTTGGGCTGAGACTCCCATCAGCCCCAACCAGCATGTGGAAATGCCTGTGTGGTGAAGCTGCAGTAGATGCTGGGGGAGGGTGGCAGCCACCCAACCCACTTGTGTCTGTTCTTCCCGAGCCCCTTGGGTGTAGATGCATTGGGTTCCACACAACATTGTGGGCGCACAGCGCATGGGCAGCTGATGTCATGCACAGTGCGTGTTTTTTAACCCAGTTAGATGGTATTTACAAGTGAGTCGGTATGAATATCACTGTGTCCTTGTGTTGTTACTCCTTTTGATTTATTCCTTTTCTTTGGCAATCTTGCCGTCCATTATTTATCGGTCCTCTCTCTCTGCCTTCTTCCTCCCAGTGGCAGAGCAAGCCACTAGGGTGCCTGGGGCAGTGCGCGTGCCCTGCGCCCAGGGGTGGGGCCAGCCGCCCATGGGGTGGGGCAAGCTGGGGCAGGACACTCAGCAGGGCCTCCAAGGAGTCTGCCTGCCTCCTCCCACTCAGCCACCCTACAGCTGAGGGGGAGGTAGTGGGCGGACCATTTGGGGCAACGCGGAGCCTGCAGGCGCCCAAGCCACTGTGTCACTCCCAGGAGAGACGTGCGGCTTGGGCGCACTGCAGGCCCCGCTGTGACTGCCACCCAGCATTTTGTCACACACACCCCAGTGGTGACACCTGGGGTGGCCCGCCCTCACCGCACCCCCTTCCTCTGCCCTTGCTTCCTCCTCTTCCGTATCTGATTCAAGATCTCCTATTTGTAAACCTAACAAAGGCAGCTTTCTTGCTTGCTCTCAGGTTGTTATGATGCACAGCGTACCTTTGTGTGATATTAACTTAAATGTCTTCTTAAATTCCTTTCTCCATTGCGGAGGGTCACCCCTGAGGTCTTGAAATAATTGAGTTTTAATACTTCCAAATTCCATTTGTCATTTTTCTCTGGGTTTCTTTATGATCCTTTAACTAGGGAATGGCATAAGCTTATATCCTGGGGATACTGTCCCGGTTTTGGCTTTGGACAGAGGGCCCTACGAATCCAGTCTTTGTCCATCACTGTCACATTTTAGTTTGGCACTAAGGCGTTGATCGACAAAAAAGGTAAGAAGGTCAGATTGCTCGAGTGCCTCTGCCAGACCTCAAACACGAATGTTCTTTCATGGGGCATAATATCCCAGGGTCCACCAAGCAACCTCACATACCAGCCTGAGATCTCACTAGGTGTGTGATGGCTGCTGTTGTGTTTTAGGCTCAGCAGGAGGGCCTCTTCCACAGATATTTTAAAGTTCAGATACAGTAGCGGAGAGATCTTTAGTTTTTTTCTTTTTAGTGGTTGAAATGCTGCCTCTTGTGGGAGTAAGTTCCATAGCTCCTAAATCTTCCAACATTCAGCTTCATTGTAACTATTACCCTTCATCAGTGAAATATTAAGACCCAGACTACAGATTTTAAACTGGATCGAAGCCAGGGAGCACATCTAAACAAAAAAAAAGGAGAAACTCAGATTTATTTCATCTTCAAAGAAACACGTTTGGCCCTAACAGGAGAGGATGCAGAAGAGAGGCCTGAATTGCCTCCCCAAACTGACAGACTAGGTCAAGAAGATTTGAATCCTCTGAAAGCTCTGCGGGCAGAATTGGATGCGTTAACCACTCATGACAAATGTGATATCTGCATTGAAGGGACTGGACCCAATGCCTCTTGGAGAGATCCCTAACAATCATAGTCTCCACCCCCACCGTTCAGCCCGGACACTGAGATCCAGCGCCGAGGGCCTTCTGGCAGTTCCCTCACTGCGAGAAGCAAAGCTACAGGGAACCAGGCAGAGGGCCTTCTCGGTAGTGGCGCCTGCCCTGTGGAACGCCCTCCCATCTCATGTCAAAGAGATAAACAACTACCTTACATTCAGAAGACATCTGAAGGCAGCCCTGTTCAGGGAAGTTTTTAATCTGTGACTTTGTATTGTATTTTAATATTGGTTGGAAGCCGCCCAGAGTGGCCAGGGAGACCCAGCCAGATGGGTGGGGTACAAATAAATTATTATTATTATTATTATTATTATTATAGTAGTTATTATTGTCTGTGAAAAGGGAAGTTTTTAATGTTTGATGTTTTATTGTGCTTTTAATATTCTGTTGGGAGCAGCCCAGAGTGGCTGGGGAAACCCAGCCAGATGGTGGGAATAAATATATTATATTATTATTATTATTATTATTATTATTATTACACAGATTGAAAACTCAGCACTAGAAATGCAGCAAGTTTACATAGATAGGAGTGCGAACTGTTTAGTTCTAGAATTGTAATTTTTGACTGAACAAGGTGTTTCCGGAACATTCCCGCCTACGACCTGAATTCTAAAGAGACACTTTTATATTTATTTCTAGTCCCCTATTTTTCCAGAGGCAATGAGATGTCGAAAAGGAAGAACAAACGGAGGAGACTCCTCCTGGAGAGATTGCCAGAGAGCCAGGAGAATTAGCCACAGTGCCCATGATAGTGCCCTCCACATTCCTGCCCCCTGCCTCGACTGGGGGCAGGCCAAAGGAAACACTCTCCCAATCATTCTGTTCCCACCCAGCATTCCCAAATCTGCCGCTTCGCCCTTGCAGCTGTCAGCACTACATACTTTACATAGATTCCTTCTCAGCACTCACAAACTCGCCTGCCTGGCTCTGCGAGAGCAAAACACATCGAAGAAGAAGAAGAAGAAGAAGAAGAAGAAGAAGAAGAAGAAGAAGAAGAAGAAGAAGAAGAGTTTGGATTTGATATCCCGCTTTATCACTACCCGAAGGAGTCTCAAAGCAGCTAACATTCTCCTTTCCCTTCCTCCCCCACAACAAACACTCTGTGAGGTGAGTGGGGCTGAGAGACTTCAGAGAAGTGTGACTAGCCCAAGGTCACCCAGCAGCTGCATGTGGAGGAGCGGAGACGCGAACCCGGTTCACCAGATTACAGGTCTACCGCTCTTAACCACTACACCACACTGGCTCTCAGAAGCCAAACGCACATCCAAAAACAGCTCTCATTAGTCTGATCTCCATCCCTAACTGGATCTGAGTCCCACGTCCCCAGTCAGAAGCCCAGGAGTCCACTTTGGAGAGCACTGTTAGGCAGTTGTGTATTGGCAGGCACTGCCCACAAGTCTGGGCATTGCCCCTGGATTCTAACCTATGCTACCCAGCATCCATTTGGTGCATCAGCTGGGACCAATTTGTTAGCTTTTTAAAAGCAAGGCAAATGAGAGACAACATTATTATCATTAATAATATTAATACTTGATTGAAAACAACAACAACAACCAGCCTCAAAGCAGGTAGGTAGCCGTGTTGGTCTGCCATAGTCACAACAAAATAAAAAATAAAAAAAATCCTTCCAGTAGCACCTTAGAGACCAACTAAGTTTGTTCTTGGTATGAGCTTTGTGACAAACTTAGTTGGTCTCTAAGGTGCTACTGAAAGTATCTGAAGAAGTGTGCATGCACACGAAAGCTCATACCAAGAACAAACTTAGTTGGTCTCTAAGGTGCTACTGGAAGGAATCTTTTTTTATTTTTTATTTTGTTTCAACCTCAAAGCAGTTTGCAAAAATGACAAAGCAATAAAATTATCAAGAGGAATCCACAACAACAATTTAAAACTTTCGAAAAATTAAAATAACAGCAGTCTAAAACCAGATTACAGCTCCCAACAACTGTCTAAACATCTGGGTAAAGGTAAAGGTAAAGGGGCCCCTGACCATTAGGTCCAGTTGTGTCCGACTCTGGGGTTGTGGTGCTCATCTCGCGTTGCTGGCCGAGGGAGCCGACGTACAGCTTCCAGGTCATGTGGCCAGCATGACTAAGCCGCTTCTGGCGAACCAAAGCAGCGCACGGAAACACCATTTACCTTCCGCTGGAGCGGTACCTATTTATCTACTTGCACTTTGTGTGCTTTCGAACTGCTATGTGGGCAGGAGCTGGACCAAGCAACGGGAGCTCACCCCGTCGCGGGGATTTGAACCGCCGACCTTCTGATCAGCAAGCCCTAGGCTTTGTGGTTTAACCCACAGCGCCACCCGCGTCCCATCTGGGTAGGCTTGTCCAAACAAACAAAAAAGCTTTTGCAGGAGTTGAAATGAGTACAGCGAAAGCTTCTGCCCGATATCAATAGACTAGGAGTTCCAAGGAGCAGAAAAGACTTTTATGTATGCGACAACAGCTGCACAGATGTTACTGGCCCAGAGATGGAAAGAAGACAAAGTCCCTACCAGAGAGGAATGGCAAACCAACCTGTTGGAGTATGCCAAAATGGCAAAGCTGACACAAAAACTTCAAGAAAGAATGGGAAAAAAACTATAATTTATTTAGGAGACCACTGTAAGCAGATGAAAACATTAGCAGTATTTTAACAACACTTGTAATGTAAGAAACACTGTGGACAATGTGGAGAGATATAAAATATGGATTATGAAATAATATGCAGTTGAAAATGTTGACAATAAGATCCATGAAGGGGATGGTGGGAAGTCTGGAGATTCAGTGAAGATTCTAAATATGGTTATGCATTTGGTACTGTTATAACTCTACATTCCTAAAATCAATAAGAATTATTTAAAGAAGAAGAAGAAGACTAGGAGTTCCAAAGTATAGGTGCTAAAAGATTGAATTCTTACAAATGTGGAATGGGTATTAACATGGCACCTGCCCATTGCACTGATTCAAGCAGTCAAGTGGGCACATGTGCGGTAAGGCAATCTTATAGGTAAACTGGTTCCAAGCTGTTAAGGGCTTTATATACAGGTACAAATAGTCACACCTTGAACTTGGCCCAGTAGCAAATTGGCAACCAGTGCAGATCTCTGAGCAAAGGTGCTATATGGTGGCAAGTATCCTGCGCTAACTTCCAATCCTACAATTCTGTGACTGTATTTTCTCAGCAGTCACCAACGTTCACCTATTTTTATAGCATAGCGCAAGATCTGAGTGCTGCCAGTTTCTGGTGTGTGTGTGTGTGTGTGTGTGTTCAAACCATCTTCAACCAAATCCTCTTTGGAAGAGGAGCTGCTTATCATGGGCATGACAATGGGATTAGATCGGTTTGCATTAAAATGTGAACCCGATTAATTTCTCTCCCAGCCCCTGCTGACACCGTGTTTTTCTTGGGTTATGCTAATACTAATATGTTGGAAGAAGCATAGAGGCAGGGAGAGCATGGATGATGCAGTCAGCTTCTAGACCAGCTGCTTTCCTCGGAATTGACATAATTGATTCACTCGGCGTTAATGGAGAAAAACTGTTCATTGCATTCCAGAGATTTCTCTGTTGTCCTTCCAGCTTTCCAGTTCACCACATTTCTTCGTCATTTTTTTAAAAAAAGTTTTAATGTACATTTATTAGCATTTCAGAGCACATTTTTTCCTACATATGTATACCTTTTCATTTAGTATATACATTTTTTAAAGCTTGTTTTCCAGAGGGGAAGACCTGAACCGATGGATTCCAATGGCAAGAAAAGAGATTCCAGTTAAATATCAGGAACAGCTGTCCCTCAGAGGGTAAGAGCTGCTTGAGAGTGGAACGGACTTCCTTGGAAGCAGAGGTTGGATAGCCATCTGCCAGGGATTCTGGGACTGTGATTCCTGTATTGTTGAGGTTTGGACTGGGTGACCCTTGATGGGCTTGCCAACTCTATCATTCTACAATTCTGTGACTCAGAAGCACTTTCAGCCCTCCTGATTATGATAATAATAAATAAAATTTGTACTCTGCCATATACCTGCAGGCCTGTGCCACCCTTACAGGTGACAGTGGGCGAGCACACCCTTGGGGTTCTTGCAAGTGCCACGCTCAACTACACAACAGCCACTGAATGAAATCTGCAGCCTTAAAGCTTTCTGCTAGGGCACATCTCCTTGTGCTTGGTTCTCACTTACTAGTGAAAAAAATCTATTTGGGACTTGACTGGAAGTCTGTTTAAAACAAAAGATTAGGTTATTTGCCAACCACTTTTAGCTGGGATTAATGCCAGCCTGGAGCTACTTAAGTGCTGCAGATCTTGCTAATCTTTCTGGACCTTGGAATTGCTGATATGGGAACTTTATTTAAGCATAAAGTCTGAGATTTTTTCCAATCCTCTTTTTTGGAAACATCTGGCAGGTGGATCAAATGAAGATTTTGGTAAGTACTGCTTCTAGCTTTGCCACGGCAGTGATAACAATTGTTTTTCTTTTGGTGCCATCGGCTAATGTGATTGCATTGCAAGAATGGATGTGGTTAATTACCTTATGAAGTTCCAGTTACAGGTAGGTAGCCGTGTTTGTCTGCCATAGTCAAAACAAAATAAAAAATAAATAAAACTCTAAGGTGCTACTGGAAGGAATTTTTTATTTTATTTTGTTTTCACCTTATGAAGGTTTGTAATCTGAAACGAGTTGCTGGGCAAAAGAAATGGATATCTTTGTGTATATGGTAGCCATGGAGGACAAGCTGGTCTTGAAGATACTGGTGGACACATGTATTTTGAGAGGTCCCAATCCCACCTGGAGATGCCAGTGGAGATTGAACCTGGGAGCTTCTGCTTGCAAGGCAGATACTTTGCCATTCTGCCCTTTCCCTGTCGTACTGCATTGCATTTTGTTCAAGGTGCCATTTAACCTGCAATTATCTAATGAGCAAATCTGATCTCTCCTTCAGGCTGTCCTCGTATTTCTTGTCTCCCTGACTTGTTCTTCAGCCAGTGATGTAAGTCACCGTTTCTCAGAGTTTGAATGGGGGGAAAGGGGCTGACCCCTGTTAAGGAGGTTTCTTACTGTTTTATGAGCATCTCCGCTGGGCAGCCTTTCCCAGATGCCTGACAGGATAGATTGGGTTCTGAAGTTCAGGGCGGGGGAGAAACTCACTCAGTCAGGTTCACATTTTAATATGAACCCACCTCATTTGAATTTCTCAAAACAATGTGAACGGAAACACAGCTAGCCTTCAGAATTCACATTTCTTTGAATTTTGTGATGCAGTTCTCCAACCGTTGCTGTTGTTGGTTGTTGTTTTTTGTAGACAAAAAGGCATCTGTTAAGAAAAACTGTGCATAAAAACGAATGTATTAGTGAAAATAGCATGTGGAAATGCATGATATTAAGAGGAATTATTTTAAAAAACACCCTGGTTTTCTTTGGCATGGATGATGACAGAAGGGGTGGGGGAGGGTGTCACCCCAAACAAGGAGCTTGCCCCCCACTTGTCCTTCCTATTGCTGGACTCTTGCCATTGCCATATAGTTATTTTTCTTTCAGAGGTCAGGACACAGTTGGTCTACCTGGAAATATACTTTGCACTTTCTGTGCTCCCACTTTTTTTCTGTCCTTTGGAGGAAAGGACAGAAAAGCCACCCAGAGTGGCTGGGGAAACCCAGCCAGATGGGCAGGGTATTAATAATAATAATAATCTATATAAATAAAAATGTAACTGTCAGTTTGTTCGTAGCCAGTAGACGTTTGTCAAAATTTCAAAGCGATCGGTGCAGTACTTTTGGAGATGACTAGCTACGAACAAACTGACAAGTTACATTTTTATTTATATAGATTATTATTATTATTATTATTATTATTATTAAGGCAGGAGATACATTCAATAAATAATACTAAAACATCAAATAAATCTTCATGATGACTCGATGTCCAGCTTTGATACAGTCTACTTGAAAAATTGCTGAAGCCCCCTCTATCCCCAGCCAAGGCAGAGTTTCATAGCCCCCCCTTCTGCATGCCTACCCACTGCCTCATTCATTACAGCCCATTTTTTAAAATCCCTAGGTTATTGCTGTGAAGCACCAAGGAAATACCGACACCAGCACCCACCAGGCGGTGAAGGTTAACCAGCAAGATCAAACGGCCAATATCCACAACTACAATGCGTGGAACGGATGGGATGCAGTCTGGGATTACCGAAAGGTAACCCTCCACCCCCCCAAGAGCAGCTAGTAATTCAGACCCACTAATTATGGACAGGTCCATGGAGATTTGGATCTTCGGATTTATAATTAAAAGCTGTCTTTTCTTGCGTCTGATAGGGCCTTTTCGCTGCAAGGCTGTTTCGGAAGAGGGTCTGTGTTGTAGCAGCAATGGATTTTGAGCTATTCCCAAGCCTGGAGACACTCCACAGTTTCAGAGGGCAGAAGGTATTGTAGTGGAAATTGTATGCTTTGACTGGTAGCCTACATGAGAAGAGATGTAAAAACTGCAAGCGCGTTTGAGAGGATATTTGGAGAAACTGCTTCCTCACCCTGCCTTATGAATGTGTGCAGATGATGCAACTTTGATTTCCTACACCCAATTGGGCTTTGCGTAGACTGGCTGAATCGGTTCACCTTGGACTGCAAGAATGAGCATCTTACTATAAATTACCCAAAAAACTAAAGCTATGATGTTTGGCAAATCTAAGAAAACTTACAATTGGTTGCTCGAAGGAAATACACCGGAGCAAGTAATCTCATTTAAGTATCTCAGTGTGGTCTTTCAGTGGGCAGGCTAATGGTCTGCACAGCTCCAATCGAGCACCTTATTTAGCTGGTAGAACTTTAAATGGACTACCAAGATTCCAGCCTACGAAAGGGGGCAACTTGGTGCAGCCCACTTTAGAACTTTATAAGGCCAGGGCATTGCCAGAGTTGTTATATGGAGCATCACTGTGGGCCACGACCAATTTTGATTCACTGGAGAGACTCCTCCCAGTCCCTGCCTCTACCAAAATAGCACTGTTCCCATTCAAGCCCTTAGACTAGCTCTACTTTTCTGATTTAATTCCCTGCCCCCCCTCCAAGCATGTATCAGAATCCCTCATGACAATTTTGGAAGACATGACCCCAAACTCATGGAAATGTGAAGTGGAATCTGCTGCCATGCGGTTGGGACCCTCTGCCTCCTTTCTTGTGACGCAGGGTTTTGAGAGAGCTAAAGAATTAATTAATACTCCATTTCCCCCCCATTTCATCTTTTTGAGAGAGCTAAAGAATTAATACTCCAAAGGCTTAGGGACACCAAGATGCAATCACAAACTACTGATCACAACATCTGTCAATCTAACTAAATGTATGTTTTTTTATTCCATTGTATGCACCCCTGCCAAGATAGATTTGCCAAATGTTAAAATGAGGATAGCCTTTACACAGGCTATCCTTCCGTTAGCAGATTCGACGGATCCTTCTGTTCTTCCGTTAGCAGATTCAACGGATCCTTCCGTCCTTCCGTTAGCAGATTCGACGGACTGACATAAAGGAGTTCCTAAGGAGGACAGAGTTTGCGGCTGCAACTCTGTGTCAATAGGAGACGTAACTCATGTACTCCTAGAATGCCCTTTTTATAATGCCCTTAGAAACAATTACTTAGAAACACCCGTTGTTAAGATCGCAGAAGGGAGGTATGTCTCTTGCAAAGACCTGTTTTTTTGTTGTCTGTTGTAGAGAGGTTTGTATCCTTTAGATGAACATCCAGATTTCTTACCAAGGCTTTACAGATTCGTGTAACGAAAAGTTGAAACTTAAAGGGGGAATGAGAAATGATTTATCCTGTAGTAGAAATGTAAATCACTATTATTAGCATTCTTCTTCTTATTTTCATGTGTTTTAATGGCTGCTCACTAAACACAATAAATTGAACTGAACTGAACTTATGAATGTGCCAAGAATATGCAGGAAAATCTCAGCCTTGAGCTGGCCTGATACTTCTCACTGAACCAGGCATCCAGCTCTGATAATGCAGGCTTGATTTCCCTCTGAGAATGTGACTTAACTTCTGCCCACCTACAGAGGGAACACCTCCGTAGAAGCTCATGAAATTTATAGGCCTGGGGACTCCACTTTGGTGGGTTCCCCAACGGCTGCTATTCTTCTGACCAAATGAAGTTGTCCTAAACATCACGATGGTGAGTGGAATGAATAAATCGAAACACCGGCAGAAGCCAGCAGGGAAATCTGGGGATCACTCCCAACAGCTTTAAATCTGTTGCTGAAATGGGAAACTCAACACCAGGCATGGATTCTGTTGTCTGGCACACAGCCACCTCTTGTGATTCTCTCCTGCTGCTGCCATAAGCAGAGCAGGCATACAGGTGAGCCACAGGGAGGGGGCTAACAAAGGAATTTGTGGAGGAAATTGGGCATGGAAGATGGATCAAGAACAGTGGAATGGACTCCCTTGGTCCTCTCCTTCACTGGAGGTTTTTCAACAGAGGTTGGATGGCTGAAATATACTCGGAGTCAAGTGTGAATTTCATGCTCTTTATTCAGCTCATAGTAGTGAGGAATGCAGTTTCCCCAAAACGTTTGCTTTATATACACTATTTACACAATGGGCCCCACGTGATTGGCTAATTCCGGGATACTCCTGTATGCCAATCAGAGTGCGGATTCACTTCCACCTGGAGCTGGATTGGGTGGCTCCTGCAGACCAATCAGACTGCTGCAATCTATTGTTCTGGGACCAATCAGACTGCTGCAATCTCAATCCTATTGTTCTAGGACCAATCAGACTGCTGCAGTTTGATCCTATTCAACTCAGTACATAACAATGGCCATCTGTTAGGGATACTTGAGCTGTGATTCCTGCCTTGCAGGGGGTTGGGCTAGAAGATCCTTCTTCAACAATTCTATGATAATTTTGGAGGATAGGGCCATTTTAAGCAAATCCGGCGCCGTGGTGCAAAGATCCCTCTGGTGCCCCCGCCCCCCGTTTCCCAGAGTTGCCGACCTTTTTTAGGGAGGACGGTGCTGCCGGCGACGTGGCCAGCTTTGGAGGAGACAGGCAGCGGCTGGAGAGCAGCTCCTCCGGCGGGGACGAGGCAGAGGCTGGATGCGGTGGCTCCCAACTCAGCTGGACGCTTCGTGCCAAGGTGGCCACGACAGGCGGAGGCTCCAGGCGCGGGCGCTGCTTCGGCGCAGCATGGCGGAGGCGGGCGAGGGCAGTGAGCTGATGCCGGGAGGTGCCACGTCCAGCCTCCGCCTCTTCCCTGGCGCCCTCCAGAACTTGGCACCCTGCGCCACTAGCCTCTATGGGTAAGACGCCCCTGATTTTGGAATGCGGTCTCTTTTCTATTTAATTGATGAAGAACGGTTTTTTTAAAAGTGAGGGAGATTTTCAGCACCGCACTAGAGCACCTCCAAGCATGATCTCTGATCATGATAAATTTCCACTAGTAATTCCACCGACCAATTTTTTCATCCCGCCCTGGCACAGCTGTCCAAGAGCACCCTTCCGGCGAGTGACTTAACATTCTCGGTTGGCAAGACCCGTGTCCAGAACACTGTTCAGTTTGGAAGCCCCATTGAGCAGCTCTGCAGTGAGATCCCTGTGTACTACGCCTCCAAGGAGCAAGGTGGGGAATGTTTCTCTTCCTCTCAAGCTGCAGAAATGGCTGTGTGGAATTAAACTCAGTGGGCAAATAATCTTGGCCAACCTGGTGCCCTCCAGATGTTTTGGACTACAGTTCCCATCACACACACCCAGCCAGCATGGCTGTATGATATTGGGACTGGAAGGAGATGTTGTCCAAAACATCTGGAAGGGGACCAGGTTAAGGAAGGCTGTAGGAGATCATGACCACAGGCAGGTTGACACACAGAGGAGAGGAGGTGGCCCTCCCATCTTTTCTAAATGGTGTCCCCACTAGGGAGCAGGACATCAAATCCCACTTGACAGTTGTGCAGGCTGGTCAAACTGCTCTTGGAAGGGGAGGGCCTCATCCTGGCTGCTGAGCCAAAGGGAGAAGTGAGCTCAGATTAAGGTTCCTTTAAGCAGATGGGTTTTTTGCTTGGATGTCCTGCTCCTACCATTTTCTGTACAGCACAGGGAACACCTCTGCTGATCTGAACCCATTTCAAGCCTCTAGGTCAGTGGATTCCAAAGAGAGCAGTAGCGCCCCCCCATATTTGGGGGGGGCTCTAAGAGGCAAGGGGGTGGCAGGGGGCACTGGAGGGGCAAAAGCTGGTATCACGGGATCAAGTTCATCAGTTTTGTTGAATTCATTAAACTGGATTTTGGGTAAATGTGCAGTTAATTGCTACTGTTTAGAATTTTATTGTGCCGCTGTCTTCTTTAGTGGGTTCTGCAAACCCCTATTCTGAATACAGCCATACCTTGGATCCCAAACGCCTTGTGAGTCAAATGTTTCCGCGGCTTCTGATTGGCTGCAGTAGCTTCCTGCAGCCAATCGGAAGCCGCGCCTTGGTTTCTGAACGTTTTGGAAGTCGAACGGACTTCCAGAACGGATTCCATTCGACTTCCGAGGTACCACTGTAATGGGCAAAATACTACCGCAAGAAATTCATCACCAGCAAAAAAAAACACCCACCCCATGCCAAGACTTTTGTAGGGAACAGTTACATGATAGCCAAACTCATTCCAAGCCAGTTTAAGCTTCTTGTGTAGACGTGATTCAAGCTGACTTTGCAGAGTGTGTAGAACAGGGGTCGGCAAACTAAGGTCTGCGGGCCAGATCAGGCCCAATTGCCCTCTGGATCTGGCCCGCGGACGGTCCTGGAATCGCCGCTTGGATCAGCATGATCGTTCCGGCTGCACCATGTGTGTTTTTTTTTGCAATTTTCCCCCGGGCGCCACTTCCGCCCCCTTCACACACACACCTTGGCGGTGCCTCCTCCCTCCTCCCTCTCTACTCCTGGCTTCTCCCCACCCTGAGGAGGAAGGGAGCTGGGCTTTGATTGGTGCCAGCCAATCCGAAGCCTTGCCGCCCGCGTGCTGAGGCGCGGCCCAGACTCGCCACCTGCCCGCCGGCCACTCCGTCTATGGCTGTGTTGTGGCCATTGTGACGGACGCTTCGTGGGGCTTCGGCTGGAGCTTGGCGCACCTGCTGGCCCCGTGCCTGGGAAAGCTGGCCCGGAAAGGAGAGGCGCTGCCATCGCCGCTGGCTCCCAAGCGCAGGCAGAGCGGCGGAGGAGGAAGGAAAGCAGAGGGAGGGGAGTGGCTGGGGGAGAGAGGGGGAAAGAGAGAAGCCCCCCTCCGGCGTGTGCATGCATGTGCGCACACACGAGCGCAGTCCGGCCTGCCACAAGGTCCGAGGGGCGGTGAACCGGCCCCCTCCTTAAAAAGTTTTCTGACCACTGGTGTAGAAGCTGCTTAGGGGTGCAGGACCTGCATTTATTTTCCAGGCCCTCAATTTGGAAAGGCCAACCATGCCTTGGAGATGGCAGAACTGTGTTTGATACTTCTTTGCTAATAGTTGTGTTGTTCTTTCCCCCTTCACAGGAGCAAACCTCCCCTTGCAGAGCCGAGGGTGTGCGAATGTCGGAATCCTACGTGGCTTATTCAACATCTATCTCTGCGGCAACATTCCTAGTTGCTAAAATGTGGGCCAGGAGTCCACAGAGCGATTCTTTGCTTTCCGTGTTCTCCTCACAACAACCTTTTCGCTGCCCATGTTTTCCTCTGCAGCCACTGTTCAATTTGCCTTGTTCAAAGTCCAATCAAGCTAGCGGCACTTGAAGAATAATAATAAATGTTTACAACATGAACGGGTCTTGATTTCAATTTCTTGAAATCTGAAGGAAGGTCTAATAATGTGACATGAAGCACTGCACTCAGTTGTGTGTCATTTTAAAAAATGCCAACATGCAACCATAAAGGCTGCATTCTAGGTGAAAAGGCTGGTCTCGAAGAGGGGGGGCAGGTAACAGGAGCTTTCTATAAAGCACTAGCTGGCCCGGCCACGCGTTGCTGTGGTTTTGTTTGTTTGTTTGTTTTGCTTTTTAAAATGCCCCTGAACCCGAGAGTATTCTGGAAGCTCCTGTTTTCATTCTTCCCTGTCCCTTTAGAGCAGGGGTCAGCAACCTTTTTCAGCCGTGGGCCGGTCCACTTTCCCTCAGACCATGTGGTAGGCCGGACTATATTTTTTGGGGGGGAATGAACTAATTCCTATGCCCCACAAATAACCCAGAGATGCATTTTACATGCGAAGCTGCGGCGGCCATTTTAGGTGAGGGCACTGGACCTTAAAGAGCATTCTCCCCCACCCCAGTCCCAAAATTACCCAGTCCCAAAATCACGCACCCCAGCGACACAATCCCCTCAGAGCTGGTCTTACTCAGTGCGACCTCTCAGGCATGCCTCCTGCTCCGTGTTTTTTTTCTCTGCACATGCGAAGCTGCGCGGCCATTTTAGGTGAGGGCACAGGCATTGTTGCTCTAGCCAGGTCTGATGATGTCGACGGGCGATCCACCTATTGGATGCTGTTGGAGTCTTCATTCCTTTTGCTGGTGAGGTATAATAGGCGCACCACTTTTTGCCTTTATTCTATATTTTAGGCATGACAGGTGTGTTTTTTTAATTTTTATATGCCAGATCCTTCCTTGATGGTCAAGTTACGCTTTGTCCTAATTTGATGCTGTTTGGTGCAGCGGGTACGGAGAACATAGGTTTCGTACACACAATGGGAACATATATATATATATATTAGCCTCCATCCCTTCCTCACAACTTAATTTGTCGCAGAGACAAAAGTAGCACCTCAAGTTTCAACAGCTGGATTTCTGTTCACTTTGCCCCTTTACCAAATTGGTACTCAGCTGGCTTTCCTACCTGGAAGAGGTGCAGAGGCCTTTCTGCAGTCATATCTTGTCTCTAATGAGCTATACTTTGGAACTCCCTGCCTATTGATATCTGGCAGGTGCCTTCACTGTGCTCTTTTCAGCTGAAAACATTTTTGCTTAGACAAAACAATGTCTTTTTAGTTTATTGCTGATTTTTATCTTTTTGAATGTGGTAGTTACTTATTTAATTGTTTTATTCTTTTGTAAACCACAGAGCCTAGGGCTTGTCGATCAGAAGGTCGGCAGTTTGAATCCCCGCGATGGGGTGAGCTCCTGTTGCTCAGTCCCTGCTCCTGCCAACCTAGCAGTTTGAAAGCATGTCAGAGTGCAAGTAGATAAATAGGTACCGCTGCAGCAGGAAGGTAAATGGTGTTTCCATGCGCTGCTCTGGTTACCTTTTTAAGCAATGCAAGTGATGTGGGAAAACATGATGGGAGTAACTCCAAGAAGCTCCTGATTTCAAGCTTTATAACTCTGCTACATACATAGAAGAAAGAAGACTGATCGCCGAAGAATTGATGCTTTTGA